>JANPXK010000450.1:0-35415 GCA_024704745.1 Rosa lucieae
TCATTTTGCGCAGTCATCCCAAACTGCGGATGATCATGCTATTTTTTTCCTGTGTGAATAATATTGTGGAAGGTGCAACTACTGAATATATTGACCATATAGCTGACCAGGTGATGATGGAGAAGGACAACCTTGTTGAGGGAGTGGTGGAAGATGTTCAGTCACATGATGTGTGATGATTTACTGGGTGGAAATATGCTTAATGATGAAAGATTGTGAGGCTAATATTGTTGCTCCTATAAGCCTGCCCCCAAGTTTTGGTCCACTAGACTCTAAAGCAATACTAGAAGCGGATGTCATCTCTCGACTTGTTAACGGAGAAGATGTCGACGATTTTATTCGTGCTTTGACAAAGTCACAGCGAAAAGCTCAGGCGAAACAGTTGAAGAAAATGACTTTGGCTTCTACTACTGGAAGTACTCTTTACCCTTCCCGGGTTCGTCAAAAGCCTCAAAAGCTCGGATAAAGCTTCTTTATTGGAATATTAGGGGAATTGGTAATTCTGATTCCCGTAATGAGCTTTCGAATATCTGCGGTCTGTATCATCCAGATTTGGTATGTATTTCGGAACCGATGATTTCTTTTGACATGATTCCCACTTCTTATTGGGATTCTTTAAATTTGCGGCTTATCTCTTTGAACGATAGGGGCAATCTTATTCCTAATAACTGGCTCCTGGGAACATCACATATTTCTACTTCTTCAATTGTTCTCTCTTCTGAGCAACAGATTACTATTCAAGTCAACTTCCAGGGGGCCGGTACTATCTCAGTTTTCTTTTATTTATGCTGCTACTACAGCTCTGTAGCGTAAAAGGCTTTGGTCAGACTTATTGCACCTTCGGCAGAATACATCGGTTCCAATGTTGGAGAAATACTACTCCTGCTGGTTGCCCAATGTATGTCACTCTGCAAAAGCTTAAAGCTTTGAAGCTATGCCTCAAGCATTGGAATTTCAACGTTTTTGGGAATGTTCATAGATTTTTGGTAGCAGCTCGAGCCAAGCTAGCTGATATTCAACAAACTGTTTCTTCAAATGGGTGCTCTGAACATCTATTTGCAGCAAAAGTCGAGGCCAAAACTGCAGTGCTTGAAGCAACTCGGCGTCAAGAAGCATTTTGGAGGGATAGGGCCAAGGTTAAGTGGCTTACAAATGGGGACAAATGCACCTCTTTCTTTCATGCCTATGCTAGAAACAAAACCGCCAGAGCTCACATCAACTGCCTTCATGATGGTCATTCTCTTCTAACTGACTTGGAAGACATCTCCAATCATGCTGTAGCCTTTTACCAATCATTATATGGCCCAGGTTTGCCTCCTAGGGGAATAGAGGATATCTGTAATAAGATTCCTATGTTAATTACAGGTGAGGAAAATGCTATTCTTACAGCTATGCCATCTCCAGATGAGATTAAACGTACTGTTTTCTCCATGAACCCCTCCAGCTCCCCGGGTCCGGATGGGTTTCCAGGTGCTTTCTATCATAATTGTTGGGATATTGTTGGAGCAGATGTTATAGCTTTTGTGCAATATTTCTTCCAACATAACTGGTTATACCCTAATGCCAATTCTAATTTTATTGTGCTTCTTCCAAAAGTTGAAGGTGCCAACTTAATTTCCCAATTTCGGCCAATTGCCTTAGCGAATTTTCTTTTCAAGATTATACCAAAGATTTTGGCTGACCGTCTGAGCCCTATTGCCGCACGTATTATCTCAGCTAATCAATCTGCTTTTCTGCAGGGACGTCGCATTTCTGATTGTATTGGCCTGGTCTCTAAAGGCTTCAATTTATTGGACAGGAAAACTAGAGGTGGTAATGTCGGCATAAAGGTTGATATTGCTAAAGCTTTTGACACCTTAAATTGGCAGCTCTTATTTCAAGTTCTCCATCAATTTGGTTTTTCGCCAAACTTCATGAATTATGTCAATACCATCCTTCATTCTGCAAGATTGTCAGTCATGATAAATGGTTCTCCCAAAGGTTACTTTTCTTGTGCTAGAGGAGTTAGGCAGGGGGACCCTCTATCCCCTATTTATTTGCTTCTCGACGTGTGAAACCTATATCCCTTCCGCGTGGTTGCTCCCTCACTCAAGTCTTATATGCAGATGATCTTTTTATATTTTGCAGTGGGGATGTCTCTTCTCTCTCTTGTCTGCAATCTTTTTTAGAGAGTTATGGTCAGGCTTCTGGGCGGCTGGTGAATAAAGGAAAGAGTGTTTAAGTATATTGGTATTGAGAGAGATTGATGAGAGAAGTGTGTTTCATTATAGAGAATAGGAGCCCTATATATAGGGATTACAAAGTGCATAATCTAATGTTACAAGGAATACCAATCCGTGTAGGATTGGGAAATCTAGAACCTTCTCTCCTATTCCTATTCCTAGTTTGATAAGGCACACTAAACTTGATTTTCCTTCAACACTCCCCCTTGTGCTGCTCAAACTTGGTGGTGACGTTTCATCCGTTGCCTCGTTAAAAACCTTGCCAGGTAACAAAAACCCTGTGGGACAAAAATAATCCTGGTCGAAGGACAAAAAGAGCACAACACGTCCTTCACTCTTCGAGATCGAACATGTAGACATCATAACTCCCCCTGATGTCGATATCTCCCCCTGATTGCTACAATCGTGGGAGTTCGGATAACTTTCTCAATCCGATGCTCTTCACATGTTTCTCGAAGGTGGATTTAGGTAACGACTTAGTGAATAAGTCCGCTACATTATCCTCTGATCGGATTTGATTCACTTCAATCTTTAGAAGTGATTGTTGTTGCTGATTATAAAAGAACTTAGGCGATATATGCTTGGTGTTGTCGCCCTTGATGAAACCTAACTTCATTTGTTCAATACAAGCTGCATTATCCTCATAAATGCATGTAGGTTCATCTGTGGTAGACTTCAAACCACAACTTCCTTGAATGTGTCGAATTACAGACCTTAGCCATACACATTCACGTACAGCTTCATGTAGAGCAATAATCTCTGCATGATTTGAGGAAGTAGCAACAAGGGTCTGTTTCGTAGACCTCCAAGATATCGCAGTGCTTCCCATGGTAAAGACATAACCTGTTTGGGAGCGACCTTTGTGAGGGTCAGAGAGGTACCCTGCATCAGCAAAACCCATCAAGACATCATTGTCGTTTTGATGGAGGGAGATAGGAGGACCCGGCCACCATGACGGCGGCGGTGCCGGCGCGGCAACATGGCCGGCGGCCATTCCATGGACGGGGGCGTTTTGCCTTTTGGGGTCCGATCCCAATTTTCCGTCATTCCTTTTCTCTCTGTAGGGATAGAATAGGCCCATATCAATCGTACCTCTTAGGTATCGAAAGATGGTCTTTACACCAATCCAATGGCGGCGTGTTGGCGCAGAGCTATGTCGAGCTAACAAGTTCACTGCGAATGAGATATCCGGTCTTGTGCATTGAGCTAAGTACAATAATGCGCCTATTGCACTTAAATAGGGCACTTCGGCCTCTAATGCTTCTTCGTCCTCATCCTTTGGACGAAACGGATCTTTTCCGGGCTCAAGACTACGGCCGATCATGGGAGTACTCGCAGGCTTTGCTTTATCTTCATTAAAGCGCCTTAGAATTTTCTGAGTATATGCAGACTGATGGATCAAAATCCCATCACTACGGTGCTCGAGTTCTAAACCGAGACAAAACCGTGTTTTCCCAAGATCTTTCATCTCAAATTCGGATTTCAAGTAATTAGCAGTTTCCTTTAACTCATCTAGAGTTCCAATTAGGTTCATGTCATCGACATAAACTGCTACGATTGCAAATCCGGAACTTGTTCTTTTAATGAACACGCATGGGCATATTTCATTGTTAATATATCCCTTCCCAATCAAGTAGTCACTTAGACGGTTATACCACATCCGTCCAGATTGTTTTAATCCATATAGTGAGCGTTTTAATCTTATTGAAAACGCGCTCCGTGGTTTAGAGCCACTTGATTTGGGTAATTGAAGTCCATCTGGAACCTTCATATATATCTCTGAATCTAGATCCCCATAGAGATATGCTGTAACCACATCCATAAGCTGCATGTCAAGTTTTTCGGAAACTACCAAACTGACAAGGTAGCGGAACGTTATAACGTCCATTACGGGAGAATATGTCTCCTCGTAGTCGATTCCAGGGCGTTGTGAGAAACCTTGCGCCACAAGGCGGGCTTTATATCTTACCACCTCATTTTTCTCATTACGCTTTCTAACAAAGACCCATTTATGGCCAACAGGCTTTACACTTGGGGGTGTCTGCGTTACAGGCCCAAATACCTGTCTCTTTGTTAGTGAATCCAATTCAACCTGGATCGCATCTTTCCATTTAGGCCAATCTGCTCTTCGTTGACATTCTTCAACAGAGCGAGGTTCGATATCATCATATTCTATAATCCCTTTCGCAATATGATATGCAAATGCATCATCAATCGCCATAGAATTTCTATCCATCATCTCATGTACACTAGTGTAATTTATGGAGATCTCTCTATTCTCTGGAGTTGGTTCTGACATTGGAGCGTCCCCCAATGATGTCTCTTGGACATAACCATAATCCGGAATATTCTCATGAGATGGATTATTTATATCGATGATTAATGGATTATTCTGTGCCAAACTCGCTTTCTTTCTTGGGCGAGAATCCATCGAACCTATGGGCCTCCCGCGCTTCCTGGCAGGAGCCATGGGCCTAGCCACAACGTCACCATCACTGTGAGAGGGACGTTGGCGCCATGCTCAAATCCTCTTGAGTTGCGTCATGTCCTCTAGTTTTAGGGACATCAATCCTTGCAGGCACGTTTGCAGCAGGTATGTGTGATCTCGTCACTTTAGCGATATCAGAAAACGCATCAGGCATCGATTCTGCTACGTTCTGAAGATCGAGAATTCTCCGCACTTCAATTTCGGACTGTGCGGTTCGGGGATCAAGATGAGACAGAGTGGGGACAGACCACGACAATTCCGGTCGTTCCTGTTGAACATTGATGTTCTTATCTCCCCCTAACGATGGGAAGACTGTCTCATCGAAGTGACAATCCGCAAATCTTGCGGTAAAGAGATCGCCTGTCAAGGGTTCTATGTAGCGGATATCGTTGGAGAATCATAACCAACGTAAACGCCTAATCGTCGTTGAGGACCCATTTTGGTGCGCTGTGGAGGCGCAATTGGCACATAAACTGCACACCCAAATATGCGTAAGTGTGAGACATTAGGCTCATACCCAGTCACCATCTGGGACGCAGAAAAGGGTTGAGTGGCAGTGGCCTCAGACGAATAAGCACAGCTGCATGCAATATTGCATAGCCCCAAGCAGAAATAGGGAGATTGGTGCGCATTACCAATGCCCTAGCGACCATTTGTAGTCGTTTAATGGCGGCTTCTGCGAGACCATTTTGGGTGTGAACATGAGGAACAGGATGTTCAACATCAATCCCAATGGACATGCAATAATCATCAAAAGTCTTTGATGTAAACTCTCCAGCATTGTCTAATCTTATAGACTTAATAGGATGATCAGGGTGGTGAGCCCTTAACTTAATTATTTGTGCTAGGAGTTTAGCAAATGCAGCGTTCCTTGTGGACAATAGCATGACATGTGACCAGCGTGTCGATGCATCAACCAATACCATAAAATATCGAAATGGTCCGCATGATGGTTGAATAGGTCCACAAATATCACCTTGGATTCTTTGCAAGAATGGTATATTTTCTTTGGTGTCCTTTGCATAGGATGGTCTCGATCCTAACTTTGCTAAAGAGCAGGCTTTGCAGAACGAATAATGGGCTTTAGAAATAACCAATGAGGATTTTGGTTGAGCCATGAAGTCACTTTTGACTTTAGAAGCAGAAATTGGAGTCAGGGGAGCAGGGGTGGCGTCAAAGCCACCCTGGAGCCGCAGGGGGATGGCGGCGCCGGCTAGTGGTGGCCGGACTTGAAGGGGGAAGGCGCCGTGAGGCGCAGGTGCTCTCCTTGATCCAAATTTCGATTTTACTTCCTTTCGTTCTGAAAAAGGGATGTCCGTGTGAAGTCTTTAATATACGGATCATCATGTCACGACCTGGGTGTCCCAAACGGTCGTGCCAAAGCCTATATGTGTCGGAATCCCATAAATCATCTCTCATGACATGGTTGGATTCAATGACTCGAATAGTGGTTGCATACAACCCACTAGAGCGACACATAAGTTTCTCTAAGACTCGTTTATGTCCGTAGTCATTAGAGGTGATGCAAAGGAACTCTTGTCCATTCTCACAATGTGTTTCCACATGAAAACCATTGGCTCTTATATCTTTGAAGCTCAATAGGGTTCTTCCTGCCCTAGGAGCATAAAGAGCTTCGGTGACATTCAAAGTAGTGCCATTAGGCAACATAAATTGAGCTGGTCCTCGACCATGAATCAATTGAGATGGTCCAGCCATCGTAGTCACAGAAGATCGAGTAGGCGCCATCCATAGGAATAGCTGCCTGTTTCGAAGGATGTATGTGTAGTGGCACTATCCACGAGGCATTCGAGCTCTCCGGGAAACATACTGAAAAAATAATAAAGTTCGAATTTAGAATATGTCCAAGACATTTGAATAAAATAAGTCGATACTTTATTAATATAGCCAATGATTACATCAAAATTTCTTGACCAAAATCTAATCCAATATAAAATCAAACCGTAGACAATCGTAGTCACTCAATCCTTTCGGTAATTTCAATTTAGTTGTGACCAGGTAAGGTAAGGCGAGATTTTGGTGGAGCGTTGCTCACTTTTAAAACCGTTCTCTCAGATCAAACCTTGCCTAGACATCACAAGTACTCTTGAGTACGCCTAGAGGGAAAGTTAATACAATAAGTCATTTTATTGATTTAGGGCATAATTGCCATTACATAATTCTTGGAAAAGTAAAGGACTATACTAATCAAAATCTGCAGCATCCTTGTGCAATTCTTTGTCAGATTTGAAGTCCGCTATGGTGAGATTGACGTCGGCATCATCACCATCTTCTTCTATATTTTCGGCAAAATTGGCTTCATGCTCTCTGAAGTCTCTAAATGCCTTGTAATGCGCAGCCAATTGTTTGCTTGCGTTGCATTGTTTGAACCAGTGCTCACTAGATCCACATCGATGACACATGTCATTGTGATTTCCTCCCTTTAATTGAGGTGCATTGTTTGCACTTGGGTGGCGTCCCCCATAGGAGTTGGCGCCATTCCCACGGCCCTGGGTGGTTCCTCCATGTCCTGGAGCCCCACGGCCTCCTCTCCCACGTTGCCATGTATTGCCACGTGATCGTCCTTCATTCTGACGAGTACCTTCCTTTGTAGGGCGGTTATATGGACCAGAACGTCCGTTGTGTCCCTTATTCTTAGGGTTCCGCTCCTTGCGCCCTCCTTTGGGTGCATTATTATAATTCGCCTCATGAACGCTCTTAGTTCCGATAGGCCTTGAATTATAATTCTTCACGAGGATATTATCATGCTTTTCAGCTACAGACATAATAGTAATGAGCTGATGAAATCTCGTGATCCGTCTAGTATCGAATTCCGTTCGATATTGCTTTGAGAGCAAAATTGCTGAGACGGGGAAGGTGGAGAGAGTTTTCTCAATTAGTTCTTGCTCTGTGACGGGTTGTCCACAGAACCCCAACATGGTTTTGAGGCGTAGAACTTCTGAATTATATTCAGCTACAGACTTGAAGTCGGCGAATCGTAGATTGCCCCATTGAACTTTCAAGTCAGGGAGGAGGGTATCCTTGATATTACCAAATCGCTCTTCTAGCGCGACCCATAATTCTCTAGCATCCTTGATTGCCATGTACTCCAGTCGGAGTGATTTATCCATGTGGCGCCTCATCAAGATGAGGGCGGTGGCATTGTTCGTAGCCGTACGCTCAAATATGAGAGTAGGATTAGGAGCTTGAATTAAGGGTAGGATCCCTTTTGAAGTGAGATGGTGCTCAACATCCGTGGCCCAACTATGATATTCCGAGCCAGTTGAGGTAAGTGCAGGAAAGTCAAGTTTCGACATCCTGAAATAAGAAGAAGAAATATATTAGTTTCGGAGTTAAAACTTCCACGACAACTAAATATTAAGATTTCCGAGCTATGCTACCAAGAAATCGATTTCCAAGAAAATTGGATTAGACCGAAACAATGATGTTTATAAGGTCATAAATCGATGCTTGCGGACGCTCTTAGTCCGAAGTCTTACGAACGCTCTTAGTTCGTTAATTGCGTGAATCCCCACGATTCCGCTTTTTAATGATCGAACCCACGTTATAAGAAAGGTGGGATGAAGAAGAAGGGAGGTTTTTAAGTCCCCGAGAAAAAGAAAGAATTTCAATTTAGGAACTTTAAAACTTACGCTTTTGGATACTTACTTTTTGGTTTTGGATCACGCGCGTGTCGATGCAGGCGTGATGGAGCGAAGCAATCCGAGTAGAAGCGTGCAGCGAATGCGGGGCAGCAGGGGCTGCGGTGGTAGTAGTGGTGCAGGGCTGCAGGTGCACGGGTGCGTAGGCGGGACAGCAGCGTGCGCAGGTGTGCGCGGGGAAGCAGGGACGCTGCAGGGGCAGCGTGGGGTGGACGCACGGGCGCGGGGCTGCAAGGCAGCGAACTGAGCGCGGGGGCGCGCTGGCAGGTAGGTAGGCCGAGAGGGCTGCAGTAGTAGGCGGGCTAGCAAGGGGCTAGGTGCTGCAGGGGCTTGCGGCAGATTTCGGTGGGAAGAACTTTTTAGGGTTTTTGGTTTTCTGTTTTTGTGGCTAGAGTCGTGCTGATAACGTGTTTAAGTATATTGGTATTGAGAGAGATTGATGAGAGAAGTGTGTTTCATTATAGAGAATAGGAGCCCTATATATAGGGATTACAAAGTGCATAATCTAATGTTACAAGGAATACCAATCCGTGTAGGATTGGGAAATCTAGAACCTTCTCTCCTATTCCTATTCCTAGTTTGATAAGGCACACTAAACTTGATTTTCCTTCAACAAAGAGTACTTTTCATTTGGGCGATTCCTATTCTCATCGACGTAAGCAAATTCACCGTATCTTGGGATTTAAATGTGGAAGTGCCCCGTTCACTTATTTGGGTGTCCCAATTTTCAAGGTTAAACCTTGTCGGTTACATCTTCAAGCTCTGGCAGATAAAGCAAAAGCTCGCCTTGTGGGTTGGACAGGGAAACTTCTATTAATGGCTGGGCGTGTTCAACTAGTTCATGATGTTTTTCAAAGTATGCTTCTCCATAATTTCTCTACTTATCTTTGGCCGTCATCACTCATTAAATACTTATCCACTTGTGCTTGCAATTTCACTTAGGCTGGGGACATAGCCATTAAAAAGCTTGTCACTGTTTCTTGGAATCAAATTTGTGCTCCGAAGAATGAAGTTGGGCTCGGTCTTTGACATTTGGAAACTCTTAACAATGCAGCTCTTCTTACCATGGGGTGGCGTGTTCTGACAGTTAATTCAGCTTGGAGTATTTTTGCCTGTTGCCGGTTCTCAATCTGCAATCATATGAAATTGAGTTATTTTGGTTCTTCAATCTGGCACGGGCTAAAGGTTTCACTTCCCTTATTGTTTCAAAGTTCAAGATGGCTCATTGGGGATGGACAATTAGTTCGATTTTGGACTGAAAAATGGCTTGATTTACCCATGGTTGATTTGCTCCATGATACGAGTTATTCTGCCCATTTGACATCTACGTTTGCTTCATTTATCTCAGCTCAAAGTTGGGCTTTGCTGGCTTGATTTTGTCAAGCCTTCCCAGATTTGGCTAAAGATATCATGCTTGTGCCACTTCCTTTGGACCCTATCAATGATACTCTTATTTGGAAGCATTCAGGCAATGGGAAGTTTTCTTTTTCCTCAGCCTATGATCAGTTACGTCCAAAATTTTTATCGCCGACTTGGTTTTCTTCTGTCTGGAGTAACTATATTCCTCCACGCTATTCTCTGCTAGCTTGGCGCTTGTTTCACCATAAGTTGCCTACAGATGATCAACTTCAGAAGAGAGGTATTCCTATGGTGTCTGTCTGTCAGCTTTGTAATTTTGGTTTTACGAAGGATCAGACTCATCTCTTTTTCAATTGCTCTTTTGCTCAACATGTTTGGCAGTGGTTTGTTTGCTGTTTTGGCCGTTCTCTACCATCCAGTGGCTCTTTGCTCGATCTTTGGAATGCCTTCACTCTTAGGGCCTTCTCTACTCAATTGAAAAATATTTGGGTCTCAGAAGGCTTGTATGTAATTGTGTCTATCTGGAAGTCTCGTAATAAGTTATGGTTTGAGAACAAAAAACCATCACTTAGGCATGTCTTCCGATCTATTAAAGCTTGGCTTCAATTTGTTACTCCTCATACTCCTGGTGATACCATTGGAGTCTTAGATGCCCAATTGCTTCTTACTTTGGGTGTGACACCAACCCCTAAAACCCAAAAACAAACTCGACTTGTTTTGTGGCACCCTCCTGTTTCTCCGTGGATTAAGCAATACTGATGGCCTTGCTAAAGGTAATCCTGGTCGGTCCTGCAGCTTATGGGGGTATTTTTCGGGATTGTCAAGGTCGTTTCATTGGAGGCTTTAACACTAGCTTTGGACACCATAATGCTTTCTTTTCAGAGCTCATGGCAGCAATTATTAGGGTGGAATTGGCTTTTCAGCTAGGTTGGCATTGTGTGTGGCTCGAATGTGACTCTACTACTGTGGTAGAATGTTTCTCTAAACCTTCTTTCGTTCCCCCGTGGTAGTTGCGCGTCCCATGGTTTAACTGTACGTGTGGCTAGAACACGTATGATGTCTTTCTTTTCTTCTCATGTTCTTCGAGAAGGGAACACGGTCGCCGATAGGCTTGCTAATCTTGGTCTTTCTTCATCATCTTTGGTTTGGCACACTTCCCCTCTTGCTGAAATTATTCCATTCCTTCGTATCGACTCTCGGGGTTTTCCTTACTTTTTCCATGCTTCGGTTTTTGATTCTGACGACATCTGCAGCTCCTCCACTTTATTGGCTGGCACGATGATATAAACGATGGCCGGTGGGACATACATGATAGTTCTTATTCATGTTCTCCCATAGATCCTTCCTCAACACTGTCACATATTCCCGTCGCAGATCAATTTCCAAGTCTTAGGACTGCTGCGTTCTGTATACTTGTTCTTCAGTCACTACTTCTGTGTTTTGTGCTTTACAGAACCAACTTGTACAAAGTGGTGGAGCATGCTTCTTCACGCGTGCAGATGTGGGTTTTTGAAGTCAAAACCGAGACTACAGCTGAAAATGCCATATGATCTCTAGATCAGCCGCCTTACTTTCTGTCTGGTGATCCTTTTCTAAATGTGTTGGTGGTCAGGACTTTTCCTTTGTGCGAAGGAAGCCATGTGAAGCACATTAAGCTTCTTTTCCTCTGCAGCTTCCACTGTCTGTTCATCCATTTCTCAATGTGTTGGAGGTCAAAATCTATTCCTTTGTCCAAGGGAAGCCATGTGAAGCACAATATATAAAGCTACTTTTTCTTAGCTGCCTTCATGGTCCGTTGATCCATTTTCATAGTCATTTGGTTTTGAACATTCTAGAATGTTCCTGGTTGTGCTACCATTTATGTGTAACTTTTCTGGGATTGGCCTTGGCTTAGTCCTCCATCCCTCTTGTATTATTTTTCTTCATTAATGAAAAAAAAAAGGTTGGACGCAGAAATATCAAAACTACGAATGTATTTCTGGAGCAAGACCCTTAACGTTTTTTTTAAGAGAAGGACGACAAATTTTATTGATAGGGCTAAGTTGTACACGAAGTACAAATGAGCCCATCAAGTTCTGGAGGGACACTCCCCCTGCATGAAACTTGCAGCCCTGAAACTAAGGCATGTTTAGCTAACTTATGAGGCTAACATATTCGATTCCCTATAGATATGAGAAAAGAAAGAACCTGCTAGATAAGGAAGAGAAGCAGAAATATTATCAACAATCCTTCCCAAGTCAGAAGTATCATCACCCTCAGCTTGAATGGTTTGAACTAGTTGAAGGCAATCAGACTCAAAAATTACCGGAGCTAGATGATTATCCGTCACCACACTGCAAGCCAACCTACTAGCTAATGCCTCAACCACCAATGGAGACCAAACATCATCACATTGCTCACAGGCTCCAGCTACCACAATACCAGTAGCGTTTTGAATCACCACACCCAGTCCTCCTGTATGTGTTGCCTGATCAAAAGCACCATTAATATTTACTTTTAGCCAGCCAGCCGGAGAGGGCTCCAAGGCTTCAGTAGACGCCTAACCGTAGGCCTGGTACCCCTAAATGCAGCCTTAAAGGAGTGGTAAAAAGTAACAACTTGAAAGTAAACTTGATGCGTGTGAAGGAATTTACCAGACCATAACCGTTGATTATGTTCCTTCCACACCCCCCATTGCAACATTAACAACAATGAGAATGAACTCTCTGAAACCAAAGAAAGACAAAGTACTAACCATTCAAGCAATGAACTTGAAGGGGTAGCCAGGACAGGTGACAAATGTGGAGCTGGAGAAATCACCTCACGAACAAAACTGCACTCTCTACTTACATGAGAAACCGTCTCCTCTTCTGCGTCACAAAATAAACAACCTTCACCCACAGGAACCTTGCGGCTTCTAAGCTGTGATGCAGTGGGAAGAATAGAAGCACAAGTTCTCCAAATATGTATCTTGGCTTTACCAGGAATTTTGGTAGCCCATAGATGCTTCCAAAAACTTGGAATACTATCAGAAGGAGAGCTACCCGAAGTAGCTTGTTGTAGAGAGCCAAAAACCACCGTATAAGCACTTTTAGTAGAAAATTTGCCTTTCTTATCAAAGTGCCATATATATATCTATCAGGGACAACATTAGAACTAAGAGGAATTGAACAAATTAGGCTAGCCTCCTCAACATCAAAGCTAGCATGAATTAATTCCTTATTCCAACAGCCATCAACAATTAAATCACTCACCATCATAAGTGGAGAATCACCATACCATACAGGGCGGAAAAAAACAGGTTGTGGAATCCAAGGATCATCCCAAATTCTGATAGATGTACCATCACCAACCTGCCATCTAATCCCTCCAAGCAAAACTGATCTAGCTGCAAATATACCCTTCCAGCAAGCAGAAGCATGACATGGTGCAGGGGCAATCAAGAAAGTAGACTGAGGAAAATATCTAGCTTTGAAAATGCGACTTACAAGTGAATCAAGATGACGCAATAGGTGTCAGATAACCTCTTGGTTGCCTATTAATCAGGAATGCATATCTCACTGTAGTAACACATTGCATTATCAGACCAATCCAGGACTCATCAAACCCCATTCTAAGAAGCACGACCTCCAAAAAATTCCATTCCATATGATCATAGGCTTTACTCATATCAAGCTTCAACGAGAAAACACCCTCTGAACTTGAGTAACAGTTATGAATAAAGTGTGACACCTCGTTTGCCACAAGAGTATTATCCGTAATTAATCTCCCAGTAATGAAGGCACTCTGAAATGGAGATATAATTTAGGGCAATATTTTCTTGAGCCTGTTAGCAATAACTTTGGAGCAAATTTTATAGACAACATTGCATAGAGCAATAGGATGCAAATCAGCAACTGAAACTGGATCTTT
Source organism: Rosa lucieae (assembly GCA_024704745.1). Classification (NCBI taxonomy): domain Eukaryota; kingdom Viridiplantae; phylum Streptophyta; class Magnoliopsida; order Rosales; family Rosaceae; genus Rosa; species Rosa lucieae. The sequence continues at coordinate 13,620 of JANPXK010000450.1, forward strand.
CACCCTGGGTATTAAACAAATATGCGTAAAATTGATCTCACCAGAGAATTGGCCTGTCTGAAGGAAATTTTGGACTGCCGACACCACATCTCCTCCCGCAACATCCCAATATTTCTGAAAAAATAAAGGAGACATCCCATCAGGCCGAGGAGCCTTAGTTGGGTACATCTGAAACAAAGTAGTTCTTATGTCATCCCCGGAATAAGGAGCACACAAATCTGCATTCATCTCAGGAGTCACCCTTGGTTCCACAGTTGCTACCACTGCTTGCATATGATTAATGTTTAAATCATTTGCCTTAAACATTTTAGAAAAGTACTGCAGCACAACAGCCTCCATCCTGTTCATGGAGTCCTGCCAAACTCCATTGTCATCAAACAAACCAAGAAGCCTGCACAATCTCCCTACGTCGTGCCCCAAAAAAAAATTCCTTTGCCATTGATTCAAAGAAAATCTGGTCTGCACAATCTTTTTCTTTACTTGGTTCATTGGTAAGCCAAGTACATTAGTGTCCCATCCCTGTCTCACGACATCCTGACATTCATCATGCAATGTCCAAAAGCTTTCAAACCGAAACCTGTGTCGACGACGTTCCTGAACAATAATGCTGCACCTGTAGACTCCCAAAAGAATAGGAGTATGATCACCATGAATAGGGGCCAAATGAACAACCCTAGCTGTAGTGAACACATCAGTCCAGGTCTCAGTGGCTACAGCCCTATCAAGGCAGCTACGCATCCTCGGCCCTCTCCAAGTAAAAGGAGAACCCTAGAAGCCCAGATCAAAAAGGTCGCAGAAAGATAGAATATCTCTAAATGGCTGCATTTGGCTTTCCCTGCGCACCACACCACCCTCCTTCTCATAGACGTGCAACAGTTCATTCATATCACCCACCACCACCCAGGGAAGAGAGCATCCTGCACTAAGCGAATGGAGCAATGCCCAAGTGCGATAACGGTCTGCCGTTGCCGGGTGTCCATACAAACCCGTAAGGCCCCAAACAATCCCAGAACCATCGGATTCTTTCACTTTCACATCAATATGGTTCAAGGATTTAGAGCGAAACTTGATATCCATGCCATCAGACCAGAACATAGCCACTCCACCAGACTGACCGACACTAAACACGGCCTCACAATTCAAATACCCAATGCGCAATCTCAAATCCCGCATATACTCCCAGTCAGCTATCTTCGTCTCTGACAAGAAGATAATTGATGGTTGCCTCTGTTGAATAAGCAATTGCAATGCTTGAACCGACGCGGGGTTGTTCAATCCGTGACAATTCCATGCCAAAATCTCCATTCTGTTCTGGAGATGCAGAACTCGACGTGAGAGAAGGGCAGAGAAAACAATCGTCGATGAACGATGATATATGTAGGTACACATCGTGAGCAGCGGCCCAATTAGATTCCTCCCTCGTCTAGAAGTCGGGTTGTACAGACGACAGCCGCCGCTGAGAGTTGGCTGCGACGACTGATGTCAGGAAGATTACCGGAGCAGCAATAAACCACGGGCTGAAGCCCGACTTAGGGTTTTCTGAGAAAAACCTATGAGCGCGTGGGGCAAGACCCTTAACGTTAAGATCTTGGACTTTGGTCTGGCCAAGCTTGACAAAGAAGAGTGCACCCACATTAGCACGATAGTTGCTGGAACTATGTAATTAAGTTACTCTTATATTATACATATATATATTCTGTAAACTGTTGGAGAGGAACACCCAAAACCTAATTATACTGAGACCTTTTGTGATTAAAAGAACTTTTTTGTTTTTTAGAGGAACTATCAACTCAAATAAATCAGGAGGTAAACTCCTTAGAAAGTACATCAACAATACAAGTTGGAGGCTCTAGGCCCCGGAATAAAGAACTAGAAGAAGAACAAGCAAAACGAGCTAAAGTATGAGCCACAACATTGGCTTGACGATAAGCATGAGTAAAGTAAGAACCCGGCATCTGTTGAAGATGAAAGGTAATGTCATCATACACACGACCAATGAAGGAAGTATGGGAAATGACTCTCTCCTTTGTTGCATGAAAAAGAGTAAGAGAATCAGTCTCAAAAGTAACTGGAGAGAGACCTCGCTGAATAGCAAGTGGGTGGATCACACCTAATTAGTGTTTTGTGATTAAAACCCAACACCTAACAGGTAGTTAAGTTGGGACAATATCAGTACAATGGTGGTTCACGAGCCAGACTTGTCCAATTGCGTCTCCAATTGTCATGGGCTCGAATTTGGGTTCCTTATATTGCCATCAAAAAGTTCCGTTGACCTAAGTTAGGTTGCACATTAGGGTGTTTTTTTTTTTGGGTTTCAAATGGAAACCGCACAAGAAACTTTGTTACCACATTCTGCAATACTATAATTTTCGACACTTAAAATTGTAAATTCTGCATTAAGATATTTATGGTCTTTCTAGTATTGTGCTTGCTAAATCTGGAAGTCAAATTTAAAAAAAAAAAAAAATTTATCACATCGATATCTCACAATAAATAGTTGTTTGTGAGTCAAACTCACAACCTTCTTGTAAGGGATACTAATGCCAGATCTGTGGAGGTTTTGAGCTGATTTTTGGCGACAGGCTACAATACAAAGCTTGGGGCAGCGAGGAGCGATCATCTTGGCAAGGTTGCAAGGCTTATTGACATCAGATTGGTGTTGGGACAGTCCTGGTTTGAAGAGTTTCGCCATCTAGGTTTGTAGTGAAGGTAGACTTCAGAGATGGAGGTTATCTCCGGGTTGGTTTTGTCCTTGGCTTAGATGTCAGATTATGGGGGTCGAGGTTAATTACCAACCTTAATTCCAACTTTACTGTAGCAGTTTCGTTGTTAAATTTTAATTAAACTTCGCTAGTGCACAAATCGGTTGTAGTATAGATTATGCAAGTATGAAGTTGTTCCAACTAGGGATTGATAATTAACTTTAAATCCTAACTTAACTAACCAAAATTACAAACACAACAAACATCGCAAGATATAAATGCGGGGCTTTTAAAGAAGTAAAATAAGAAACAAAAATTTTAAAAGAATGATTTTGAGATTTTAAAGAAAAAGAGAATGATATAATGAATACTAGCTAATCAATAGAATTCTGAAATAGGTGACATTTCTTATGGTGATTAAAAACTCACCTAAAATTCATAACTAATAATCTTCAAACCAAAAACATAGAATAGTCAAGCTAAGGATCCATCTGTTGTAAAAAATATGGGACGGAATTCCTGTAAAATAAAAACACAAAATAATATGGTAATATCTTGGGAAATAAGAATAATAATATAGATAAGAAAATGAAATAAAGTAAGAAAATAATATAATATAATATATAGGTTTTCTATATAGGAAAACTTATCGAGTCGAGGCGTGCAAGCGCACTGTCCTAAGAGAATATTCGTCCCCTACTGCACAGGGTTGACTGACGAACTTCTCCCAAGATACAACAACTCTTCGAGCTCCGTCGTGCAGCGAAGAAGCCCCATTGAACCTTTATCACTCGTGCACTCAAAACGGTGTATAAGTAAAGTATGTATATGTATAGTTTGTAAGAATATCTTTGGTAGAGGTATTTGGCTACAGTGGTTGCACTATGGTGGATTATATATACCATCATGTATACCCTTATTATCTGACAATCTAAATTCCCACACATGTGCATGTTTCATGTCTCACCATATGTCTTCCAACCATAGCCACGTACCCTTATATAGGGCACACTTACCATACCATCAATAGCCTCATTAACCATATAATAGTCAAATAATAATCATATATTTAAAACATAAAACTGTTAAACCATAAATAGAGAAATAAACACAAATGAAAATAACCCCCAAAATAAATAAGGAAATAAATAAAATATATTTTATTTTTAAATCATAAAATTTCCAACAATCCCCCACTGATTTAAAATTAAAATAAAATCATTTAAAACAAAATAATTGAGTGCTTTTACTGTGCAATCGGCATAGGTACCTTTCGGGTTTGAACCTAGCTTAGTGTGACAGTCTCTATTTGAGGAACCAAAGTGACATAGTCTTGAACTTTGATACCTTTGACCAAACTTCAACATATCACACACACAGTATGGGTAATTAGACAGGTTCGCGTGTTGGCGCATTTATGGCCGTGCGCGTATCTTGATTCTCATGAGAGTATTAGAGAACAGCCCAATTCTCATTGTCGCGGCCTCACGAACAACTCTCACTTAGGTGAGTTCTCCAAGGGTAAGTGTGCCCGGACCCCGCGGGAGTTTGCCCGTCTCGAAACTCATTCAGCGTATCATTGTTTTCCCTTCCTAACATCACATTTAATATAGCACTTAATGCCTTAGGGATGCACAAAATAATATCTCTTTTGGATATATCCTTAAAATTTATGTGTGCTATATTTGAGTCACGCAGTATGGATTGTTTCTACCACATTGAACTTCCTTCATGGGATCTCCAATCACAGAAGTTGGGTTACCTCCCTAGGTGACTCCCTTATGGGCTTAATCACATCCCCCTTCAGCGTTTTTATATATATAGCTAGTCTCCTCCTCGAGACTATAAGAGCCTCATCTGCAAGGCATATATATGACTTATGTCATATTTTATTTATTTTAATTTTCCTAGGTCATATCTTGCTTGCCCCTTTAGCTCAAAACCTGCATTTTAATTTATCTGCAAGCCTCAAATAAACCATCAGCCACAATTCTCACAGGAGTGTTTTCCCTCCATATGAGAATAAGATAATTTATAACTCTGCACTAATTATTTAATGATCATGTAAGATAAATCATTGCGAGTGTTACCCCCACATTACCATAGGGCATTTAAAAATATCATTGAAGTAAATAGTAAATGATGACTAGAAATATAGATCATAACCCCCACATTACTTGATATTAGATGTTCTTAAAGACATGTTTATAAATATTTACAGGAGTTATAGCTAGAGCTTACCCCCACATCACCGAGATAGATGATCTTCATGAGAGAATACTAAATGCTAAGAGTACTCATAACAGAATCAGATATATAAGACCAACGGTAATAATAAGCATTAAAGAATACTAATGAAATAGTTAAAATTTCAAATAGTAACCCCCACTATTGAAATTAAAAATAACTTCTTATTGACTCATTAAAGCAAAATAAAAACTTCTCACGAATTGAACTTACAAGTATTGTAGGAGCATTCTTGTTATGAGATAACTTGTTGCATTTGTGTGCACATATGCACTAACACAATATATTGTAGCATATGTATATCTTATAATGTGTATAAAACTTAAATTTGAGAGTAAAAGAAAACATACCATCACTATTTTCTTTCTCTGCAATAACTCAAGAACTCAATAAATATTACTGCTAATAACTCTATTAAAATTCTAATAATGAGACAAAATTAATACTTATCACCAAAACTTGGAAAGCATTTTAGATATGAAAAAAATATAGACACTTATTAATTATGATATGCAACTCCAACGAAACAAAAGGCAAATGTTATTTGTAATTGACCTGACAACATATAAAGAGCTGCAATAGACTTTAGGTCAATCACATTTAAATTTAAATTATTAACATATTCAATAGTATGCAAAATATTTACTACCATGTGCATAAGTGCAATGAAATAATAACTCGTATAATTCAAACAATATCTCATAGTTAAGATGTACATACCTCAATAGTAACACGTTTCTTTACCATCATTGCTCACGGAAATATTTGTTGATTACCAAAACAAATTAAAATAAGAAATAGCTAAACTGATATTCTGACAGAACTAATTGCCATTAAACACAAATTATGCTGGCATGCAAGAAACATATGCCTACAATCTACAAACTATTATGCAATATATAATTTACAGTAAAATAAATTTATTATTATTATCATGCAACTGACAAGGATTTTTCCAGGTGACCAATATTACATGAAAATTTAGTTACGATGTCGACAGAGATAAAGATATCTACTACCCAACTAGTACCATAGTAGTTCTGGTGGGTACGAAAGATCTAGAGAATACAGACAAATACGTATTATACTTGGGAAATATAACAAGTTAAGCAAGGCTTTCACATGGTCATCAATCACAAACCGGCAATTAACAATCAAAATAATTGTAATTGGTTAGTTGTCTATATACATATATGCACATATGAAGGTATTCAACAACCTAAACAATTGTCACTAAGATATGAAGGGAATGATAGTTTCATATGATAGACATTAGATACCCGATGGTAGAATAAACAAGAGACAGTAGAATAGAATTAATGAGAAACCATTTCATATTCCCTGGTTATAATAACCTTGATGTTAAATGATAGGACACCTGATTACATGTTGCAGTTTGACATAGTTGCACAAGACCAGAATGCTTCTATTACTTTTCTTTTAACTGCGGCTTCTGAACAAAACTTGCAAAAATGGAATTGACAATTAGTATAAACAAATAGTGCAAAATAGGTGACTACTAATATAGAAAAATTGGATTAACAAGTTAATAGAAATTCCGTTTGAATCTTCTCTTAGATTGTTATAAAAAAATATGGGACGGAATTCCTGTAAAATAAAAACACAAAATAATATGGTAATATCTTGGGAAATAAGAATAATAATATAGATAAGAAAATGAAATAAAGTAAGAAAATAATATAATATAATATAGGTTTTATATAGGAAAACTTATCGAGTCGAGGCGTGCAACGCACTGTCCTAAGAGAATTCGTCCCCTACTGCACAGGGTTGACTGACGAACTTCTCCCAAGATACAAACAACTCTTCGAGCTCCGTCGTGCAGCTAAGAAGCCCCATTGAAACCTTTATCACCCATGCACTCAAAACAGTGTAAGTAAAGTAAGTATATGTATAGTTTGTAAGCTTTTGGTAGAGGTATTTGGCTACAGTGGTTGCCTATGGTGGATTTATATACCATCATGTATACCCTTATTATCTGACAATCTAAATTCCCCACATGTGCATGTTTCATGTCTCACCATATGCCTCCAACCATAGCCACGTACCCTTATATAGGGCACACTTCCATACCATCAATAGCCGCTTAACCATATATGTCCCTAATTCATCTATTTTATAAACCGTTACCATAAATAGAGAAAATACCACAAATAACCCCCCCAAAATAAATAAGAAAAATAACATATATTTTATTTTTAAATCATTCCAACAATCATGACCCTAGCAAAAAGTCTAGCAAAGAATAACTAAAGATAACATAAACGAAAGTAAGAAAAACATAGAAAGAATAGACGGGATAAGAAGGGTTATGGAGATGGCATCTTCTGCTCCTTTGGTGTCTTCAATCCACACTGAGACATCTTATTTATGTGAAATTCGCTCTCCTCTTTATAGGTAAAGATCCTACTCATCTTTGGTTTCAAGTTTCCATATGTGACCTGGATTTGGATTTCTTTCTTGATTTGGAATGGGAAAACCTTGAAATATCTCTAGTAGAAGCTCTTGCATCCTTATCTAAATTTACCTCCTTGAAGAACTAGGATGGATGATCTTGGGCCTTTGGACTTGAATTCTCCATGACTGTTCCCGAGCAGATTTCCTCTTCTAATCTATCTTCACTCGAACAAACATAACTTTCTCTAGAAATATTGAAATCGAGATTTATAAAGTTCTACAGAAAATAGACTCTCGTAGCTTTCTATGAATATATGCTCATGCACGGAGTCGATCTATTTAGATCCCAGTACTTTGTCGAAATTGGCTAATCTGCACAGTAGTTTCTAGTACGTAAATCAGGATTGTAGGGCATGTTTCAATCCTCCTTGGCTCATATTGGTTTCTTTTCTTCACTTTATGAGACAAACCTACAAAACTACTGTATGTCTATAACAACATAAATGACTCGAAGTAAGGAGAATACGTACTAAGACTAAAAGGCATAAAAATATAGGAAATTATGAGCACAAAAAAAGTTTCTATGAAGCTAAATTGATTGTGGTAGCTTATTTCTTTGTTTTTCTAGGGTTCTATTTTTTGAGTTCGTGGTTAGGCTTAACAAGTCTCTGATTATACGCATTTATATGCGTATAATTATATCTAAAACACTATAATTAAATAAGCAAATCCTCATGTCCATTAATATGTAATTAATCCATTTTATTTATTGTGTAGGGATTAAGCGAAATTGCGCTTTGGTGCTTTCTAGCTGTCAACGTGATGGTGAATTTTTATTGCAAGTGGTTGTTTTGGGACACGGTGTTGAAGGGGTGAAGTTGTTTGTCTTAATGTTGGTGGTGGGGCTATACCGTTACACTAGGGGATTGATTACTATACATTATAGCCCACGGGTATGGCATAAAATTTGGTTAGGGATTAGGCCCTTTTCGCTCATGGACGTCTTTACATTGATGGACCCGTAAGTCCATAACTATTGATCAAGTTAGGAATATGTGATTTGATTTTTATACCACAACTACTTATTCCAATGTTTTGTAATCGTTTTGGTTATTAGTGATATTTTTTTCTTTTTCTGAAAAAAAAAAAAAGGCTATCAACACCATATATTTGACAATTTGTATCAATGTCCAAGTATCGGTAGTGAGACAAGATCTAATTCCAACCTTACCTTGATCCGGTGTCTCGCTGTTTCACATCGAGTTAGTTTAGAAGCTTAGTTATTTGTGCTGAGGATCTCTGGTGATTTAAAGTCGATTACATACTTGATCTGGTTGCAACAAGCTATTCTAGTGCATGAGGGCTTTTATGGCGACGGCTGTGTATGCTGGTGGGAATGGCATCGATCAATAACTGGTGGCGGCTTTGGTAGAGGCGCTAAGTGACTATGTTGTGGCTATACATCCTGAAGGATTAAGTGGCTGAATGTCCCTAGATGTTGGGCTAGGCCTTATCTGTGTTCAGCGTCTAACTTATCATTTTAGGCATACAATCAGATTTTGGCTTAGTTGTGGTGGGTGTGCTGCATGTCCTATTGTTTTTTTTTTTTTTCAGTTTGCTTGTAGTGTTGTTTTGTTTTAGGGTAATTATCACAAATGGTACCTGAACTTATCATCTATCTTATTGATGGTACCTTACCGTCAATTTTGATCACAACCAGTATCAGAACTTTTCAATTTTATATCAAATAGTACCTATCACTAACTTCTGTTAATGTTCTGTTAAGAACTGACATGTGTCAAACATGTGACTCATTTTTCAAGGATAAATTTGTAAAATTACCTTCTTTTTTTTGGTAATATCACTTATTTTCACTTATATTGTGGCTATAAAAAAATAAGACTATCAAAAAGAAAAACTTTCAACTTCACTTAAAAATATGAATGAAAGGATAAAAAAAGAACTATGAAAGTTTTGATAAGCTTTTGGTTTTAAATGTTTTATAGTTTGTCCAAAAAAAATGTTTTATTTTATTTGAAATGTTTTATTTGTGTCTATAAAACAAATTAATTTTTATTGAGATCTTGCTTTTAAATTTTATTTTCATAAGAGGATAGAGATACATTTTTAATTCTATTTTTAATTGAACTTCTATTTTTATTAACATATTAATTGATCAAATATCTAGTAACAAAATTATTTAAATGGGTATTTTCGTCAAACTACTCTTGAGTATAGGTCATGTGTTTTGCACATGTTAGTTTTTAACGGAAGTTAGTGATAGGTACTATTTGAAATGAAATCGAAAAGTTCAAGTACCATTGATAAGATAGAGGATAAGTTTAGGTACCATTTGTGATTTATGTTTTGAATAATGTTGACCCTTTGTGGTCGTGTTGTTGGCTAATTATGAAACGTCGCTGATTGAGTGATGACAGATTACGACTGAAACTATTAGGTGTATTCACTACTCAAGAGAAAGAGTTGAAAATGATGAGCACAGGTACTTCCCTTCACGGGTTTTGAGCAATTTACCTGGTTGAGCATGTCAATGTCCTTTCTACCAGTAATCTGGCCCATATTGGATTCAGGTCTCTATGGTCACATGACCATCTTTTGTAACCTCGTGGTGTACCAAAGATTGTGTCGCTTCTATGTTGGATGAGGGGAAGCTATGTTTAGGCTTGTAAGAATTCACCCAAAATGCAATTTGACTAATATGGTGTGAAGTTAATCAAAGAGGAGTTGACTTTCGGAAATACATGTGGAAGCAGAGAGTATGATATGTAGAGAAATCAGTGTGAGGTCTATCTGAGTGTGATAGGTATGAATTTGAGTAGTGGCATGAGAATGTGCAGGTTACAAGCTAGCTAATGCATTGGTCTGCATGTGTCGACCATGTCGTTGACTTTATGATATAGGTGAAGATGGAGCATTAGCCAAAGTACTGAAGGTGGAGGGCTTCATATATGATATGTCTGAGGGTGAATTTAGATCAGTAGCTAATTGATGGCAGAGGGACTGAGGGACACTATTGGTAGCAGATAGTGTGTCATTTCACTGATGTTGACCAAGATGTTGGCTTTCATAAGTGAATGGAGAATAAGAAATTGCTAAATTGATTGTTGCAGTCTCACAATGAACATTTCCTAACTGCGTGTGAATTCACCTTTGCTTATTATGTTGTGAAAGAGCTTCTTGAGTTGATTTGTCAGCATAATATATATGAACTTTATAATTTTGTCTTGCAAATGAAAAATGTATTCAGTATGTTGAAACGAACCAACTGATTGAAGCAGTTAGATTTATCTGAACCTTAAAGTTAACTGACCACCTCCCCCCTTAGCCACTTTTGAAAGAGCATATAGAAGACATAAGTAAGTGTTCCTGTGAAACTTGGGGTAAATCATCACTTACTGAAAAAGTATTTTTGATATACACGTTCACTGTTGATTGCAGTGGTTTTGACTATTATTTGATCAAGTTAGAAAGTTTATGTGGATTGAAGCATATTGTGATGATTTTGCGAGGGAGTTTACCAATTCCTGCATTGATGTCGAGTCAATCCACTGCTCTTTTGTTATTTTTGGTTTGTTCTACTGTCTTGACCTTATTTGTTTTAAAGTACAATTTTTGTGCATTGGTTTGCCTTTATATTCGTTCTCCTCTTAATTTATTTTGCCACAAAAGAATCTTTTTGTTTTTAGGTTTCTTGCTAATCAATGTGAAGCTGACAGAACTTCTGCTCCAGAATCATTACTAAGCAGGATCTGAGTTTTTGCAATTTTTCTTTCAGAATTTAAAAATTAAGATGATCCTGAATAACTATTCTCTATTGATTCATGCTTCTTGCACAGTTGTACGGGTGTACTTATCAATTTCTGCAGAGTTGATCCTTTGTGGTTTTGGAATCTCCTCCTCCTCTTGATCATCCTCATACCCACCTTGAGGGACGATTTTGTGTGTGGAGTGGAGGATCAAGGGTTGAAGATAAGCGGTGCTCAGTGAATCTGGAGCTTGATCAGATTGCAGCGATTGGTCGATCTTGTAAGCTTGATCTAGGACGATCTAGGCCGAACCAGACTTAGCTCCAGGTACTTGATGAAGTATTCTTGGACGGTTATTTTGGTGGATTGGCTGCTTTTTTCTATATTGAAGACGCAGCGGGAGTTTCGAGGTGAGTAAATCTCAATGGTTCATTTACGAACCGAATCTTGCTATTTTTCTATTTATTCGATAAATTGTGGAAATTTTTTTTTTTTTAATAAATATTTGTTTTTAAATAAAATGGACTTGATCCCTACTGTCCATGGGTAAGTAAACACAAGTTTTTCTTATAAAAATGAATTTCCCGATTTTGAACGCATGTGAACTATAGTTGGTATTAGTGGTCATTCCTGTGAGGGTGACTACGTATATATATATTTACATGAAATATATATTTAATGGTGTGGTATTTGGGGAAGTGTTGATTTTATGGTGTTGATGAAATTGTACGATTCATCATGTGAGTGATTGATGAAATTGTACTTGAATATCGGGGTACGATTTATCATGTCAGTGATTGATGAAATTGTACTTTAATTATCAGTGTACAATCCATCATGTGAGTGATTGATGAAATTGTACATTGAATGTTTTGGTCTAAGGACCTTTTTTCACATTGGTAACAAGTCAATTATTATCGTAAGGCTGAACCCCGACGGGGGTGACAGGTTACGATTCAGTTAGCGCTCTAGTCTGTCTGCCAATATATTGCATGGGGGATCATTTTGAGTTATAGCGTGGCCATGGGTATATTTGTGTTACAAGAAAGTGTCGGAGTCTTTTCCTTTGTCATTCTTGTGGGACTTGATTTCGAATGAATTGTGGAGGTGATTTTTAATGTAATCTCCTGAACTAATTTCTACGCAGGTATTACTGATTTTTATCTTATTTGATTTTAAATTCAGATGTGTTTTGTGGAGTTGATTATTGTTGCTTTAATTTATCTCACGAGTTGAGAAATTATAAGCATGCGTGACGTGAGTCACTTTAATTAAGTTTACTCATACGGGCTTAAAAAGCTTATCGGGTTTGTTGTTTGCAATCCTGGTGCACTATTCTATGGTGTAGCGGTTATTCCTACAGGTCAGGAGAATCAGGGCGGTGACCGAGCTGTCTAGGGTCACAGCATTCAATTTATTCGCATTTCTTTTGTGAGGTTTGTCATGCTCATTTAGAGCTTTACAATTTTACCTTATGAGTATGAGTTGTAAATTTTAACTCGAGGATTTCGGGATTTGGAATTTTGAGTGGTGTGTGGTGTCGTTTTGTTTTTGAGAAAAAAATTCATGACTTTATTTCTTTTAGTTGTATTCATGTTTCGGATTTGAATTCATTGTTATTCAAAATTCGGGCCGTGACAGTCTCCAAGTTTAACCCTTTCGGTTTCCTCAATATCACCTAAGGAGACTCCTTTGAAGCGCTTACTAAGGGGTTGTGAAGGAGAAGGACTAACTAATATCCTTTTTTTTCATTTGCCCACAAGCAGCCACCAACTGATTTTGCTTGGATTCATAGACAACCTTAGGGGCTTGTTTCTCTATTTTACTTGTCATCTTGTTGATTTTCCCACTACTAGTATTTGCTTTCTCAGAAGAACAATGATCCAAGTCGCCAACTTTCTTCAACAACCTCCCCTTAATGAGTTTCACTTTTAACCATGATGATAGAATTAATGCTTTCTTGCTCCATCCGCGAATGTTCGCAAAAGTGCGTTCGCGAGATAAAGTCACCGCGGAGAAAAGTTCGCGAAGTAAGTTCATCGCGAATGTTCACTAAAAGTGCGTTCGCGAGGATGACATCACTGCGGGGAAAAGTAAAAAGTGACTTTTCTGAGAAGTAGTGTTTGTGAATAATAGTTCACGGAATACTAAGGCTGTTCACGAAGGTTGAGTCTATTCGCTGTCACGAAACATGCTACAGTGAAAGTCTTAGCTGCGGTGAAAGATATTTTATAGCAACTTGCATACTGTTTGCTCCACTCAAATTAAGCTAGATATTTTGTATCTAAAGTACTTTTAATCTAGTTTAATATGCTTTCATCTTAGATATTTTGTAGGTTAATCTTGTACCCTATATAAGGGAATTGTTGGTTGATGTAAAAGAGTGAACAAGTTCAAAAACTCAAGTACACAAGTTTGCTGGGTTAAGTTGATTTGTTCATGCTTCATTTGCTACTGCAAATTAATCAAATCAACAAGTTGTGGTTTCGATTATATTTTGTTCAAATACAAAGTAGAAGCAAATCAAAATTTTACAAATATATTCAACACTTGAGACGGAACCCTTGCTACTTTTGTCTATCATCATCATCGTGGCACAAGATCAACAATGGATTTAATTTCCAATTGCATTCTTTCCCAATTCAACTTCAGAGAGAAAAACTAGGGTTTCCCAAATGGGTTCTTTCTCAATTTGGCCTGGTGTTGAACAAGTAATTTCACCAAGAAAATTGCAGATCGATCTAGCAACAAGCAGATTGCAAATAGAAAATTAGGGCTTTTGGGTACTGGAAAATCGAAGAATTGAGAAGACGAAGAGAGAATTGAAGAATTGAGAAGACGGAGAAAGAATTGAAGAATTTAGAAGACGGAGAAAGAATTGCAAGTGAACTAGAAGTGGGTTGCTCCACTCCCAAATAGTAATATAAATATATGAAAGCGCGTTGGGGTGGTTCCAACTATTTCCCGCGCTTCTACAATGGTAACAACCAGATATTTTATCTATGATTTGAATCTCAGTGGTCAAGAAGTCAACCCGGGGATGCTCCTCCGGATGGGAAAATGCTCTGTTTTTTTTGGGTGCGGCTATTGCCACCTTACCATTTTCTTTGTTTCCTCTACAAATATTTGAATTATTGAAAAACTATATTACCCAAATGCAAAATGACTAATAAGTACACTAATTTTCTAAAATTTAAATCTTTAAAGAAAACTAAATACATAACTAATTAAATACAAAACTACTTAATTTCTATTAAGAGGAAAAAGTTAGTCCCTTCTCTCTAACAAGGGTTAGGGTTTTTGAGTCGTGGTGGTAGTCTTCCGAGGTACCCTCCGCTACCGGCAATTACCTTGGCGCATGTGGTGGTGGCTTTGGGGACTTTGGTGGTTTTGGTCTCTCTGCACAAAGTGGTGGTGTAGGATGGAAGAAGCCCTAGTTGATCTGACGAAAAGGTTGGCCATTGAGGATGTGGAGGATCTAAATGTTCTTCAGATTGAAGATCCTAAAGAGGTTATCGCTCAAAAGTTCTGGCTTGTAGGTAAGCTTTTGACGAACAAACCTTATTGCTTTGAAGCGCTGAGGAGTACTATGAAGCGGCTATGGGCTTTGAAAGAAGAGGTGACTATATTCCAATGGGAGGAGGCTGACCGGATACTCTTCTCCTTCGGTTCTGATGCAGATCGCGGAAAGGTATTGAAAGGAAGCCCTTGGACTTTTGATCGTGCACTACTTCTCCTCACTGCTTCAAATGGAACTGTTGATCCGAAATTGAGTCCACTAGAAGATCAAGCTTTCTGGATACGGGTAAGAGACATCAAACCTGCTTTCATAACTCCCAGATTGGAGGAACGCATTGGTCGTCAGTTGGGAATTTTCTATCTGGTGGGCGGTGGTTACGGAGAAGATTGTAGTGGGAGGTTTCTTCGCATTCGGGTTGGGCTGTCAGTCTCAAAACCCCTACAACGATGGATCAAGATTTCGTTGGCCACTGGATTATTACCAGAGAAATTCAGTTTGGAGTACGAACACTTGCCTTATTTCTGTCTCTTTTGTGGCAGATTAGACCATGTTAGCTCGGGTTGTGAGTTACATAAGGAGGGTCTAATCACAGACGAAAGATACGGTCGTTGGAAGACGATGTCAAGGGGAGTATTTTCAATTGACTGGGATGGCCAATTGCAAGGTAAAAGATTTGGTTTGTTTCCACAATCTAAAGGCTGGTCTATCAATGCTTCAGAGGATGTTTTCTCTAGGACTGTTCGATCTCGG
Source organism: Rosa lucieae (assembly GCA_024704745.1). Taxonomy (NCBI): domain Eukaryota; kingdom Viridiplantae; phylum Streptophyta; class Magnoliopsida; order Rosales; family Rosaceae; genus Rosa; species Rosa lucieae. The sequence goes on from JANPXK010000450.1 coordinate 29,024, forward strand.
GCTGAGTTTGAAGAGGAAGTTCGAATTGGTACGGCAGAGATGGAGGTAGATGGGGGCGGAGCTAATTTAACGGAGATTCAATTGGCCAAGCGGCGCCGTCGGATGTCTGATGAGGTGGCAACTAATTCATCCCTACAATCAAGCTCTTCTAATTCGCGGGATTGTAATTTCCCTAATTCTTCGCAATTGACAGGGCAAGATTTTCGCGTTGATTTGGAAGCTAATATAGGAATGATTAATGCTGATTTGAGGCTGGGAGGGAGGAGAATAATTTCAAATCTTGGTGTCGCACGTGTGCAAGTCTATAGCTGACGGTGGAACTATGAGCCAGTGCACTTTTCCTAAAGATGTTGTTGGGTCCTCCTCCTTCCAGGCCCGAGTTTTAAAGTCAGTTGATGTAGTTGGGCCTGCCCCTGAGCCCAGATTATCAAACACGCTGGAAATTTCTCCATCTGGAGACATTAACGCAATCCCTAACTCTATTTTTGGGAAGACTGGAAAACTCGAGAGTAAGCATGGGGGTGACATTCGCTTGGGTTCTGAGGGGAGGTCAGAAGAGGGTGAGAGCAAGAGTAGAGGTGAGAGGAAGACTAGAGGCAAAAGCAATCGAGGTGGGCATAGTGGTGGTCGGAGGGATGGCCATTCAGGCAAGAACTTTGTGGATCCGATTCTGGAAACTGAGGCGGCGAAGGGTGCGCCTGGACCAACAGATGCACTTTCATCTGGGGGTTGTGTCAAAGGTAGTAAGGGGAGAAGAGGTTTTCCAGTGGGTAGGAGTGGGCGTGGGCGCAGGCGCAGCGGCAGCCGATGTGCGGTATCTCCTCCAAGTGATGTTGCTATCCTTGTTTCAGGTAAAAAATAAACCGTGATGGGCTTCGGTTGTTGGGCCCATCACTAGAAATGATAGGTGTTGGTTGGAATGTGAGGGGACTGGGGAACCCGCACACATTCCGAGCCTTAAAGAAGTTTCTTCGGGCAAAAGACCCTGACCTGGTCTTCCTGATGGAGACGAAGAAATCGAAAATGGAAATGGCTGATATTTGTTTCAATTTGGGATTCGCAGGATGTAGTACGGTTGGAAAGGTGGGTAGGAGTAGTGGCGGGCTTGCATTGTGTTGGAAGAGTAATCTGGTTGTCAGGCCTTTGGGATCTTCCATTGGTCACATTGACGTTGAGGTTCAGTTGGTTACGGGGCCAGTGAGGGTAACTGACTTCTATGGTAATCCGGAAGCTAATATGAGATGGGCTTCGTGGGAATTAATGCGTCAGATTGCTACGTCTGTCAGGGGTCCTTGGATTATTTTTGGTGATTTTAATGAGCTGATTGGGGATAATGAGAAAATGGGCGGTTCAGAGAGGTCTGAGACACAAATGAAGAATTTCGTGGAGGTCTTAGACGATTGTGGTCTACAAGATGTTGAGTTTTCAGGGCCGTTCTTTACTTGGAAGAGGGGGGAGCTGTTTGAATGTTTGGATAGATGTATGATCAATCAGGAGGCTGCCGATTTATTTCCGTGCTTTCACGAGCTTCATGTGGATGCAGGGGCTTCTGATCATATCCCTATAGTAGTGTTTACGAATGGTCTCCCGAGTCAGAATGGGGATAGGAGAAAGGGTAGTAGGCGGTTCCAATTTGAAGCATTTTGGACTAAGAAAGAAAGTTGTGAAAAGATTGTTTCTGATGCTTGGGTAAAGGATGATAATGCGTTGGCAGTTGGGTCCAAATTAAACACGGTGTCTCAGGCCTTGTCGCAATGGAATAAAGATACATTTGGCAATATTCCAAAGCGGATTACTAAGTTGAATACTGAGGTACAGAGGTGGCCTTTCGACAGCGGAGATGAGGGGGTTCAGAACAGGCGGACTCAGGCTCTTGGAGAGTTACAGAAGTTAATGGATTTTGAGGAACAAATGTGGAAGCAGAAATCATGAGTTACGTGGCTTGCGGAAGGAGATCAAAATACGAAGTTTTTTCATGGGTTTGCCAAAGCAAGAGGGCGAAGAAACAGAGTTGATCGAATTTGCAACAGTATGGGGTTATGACAGGAGACACGGGTGGGGATTCAAGAGGCGTTTCTTAGTTACTTTCAGCAGATTTTCTCTACAGAGGGCTGTAATCACATGGACTTGGTTCTTGATGCAATTCCAAGGAAGGTGACTGCCGAAATGAATGATCAGCTTTGCAAGCCATTTACGAGAACTGAAATTGAGTTGGCATTGAACCAGATGGCCCCAGATAAGGCCCCAGGCGAGGATGGTTTCTCTGCGAGATTCTACCAAAGGTATTGGCATATTGTGGGGGATGATGTGTGTACCCTGTGTCTGCGGGTTTTGAAAGAAGGTGCTGAAATTAGTCCGCTTAATCACACCCTTTTGGCGTTGATCCCAAAGGTTGAGGTACCACAACATGTCACTGATTTCCGGCCTATTAGTCTATGCAATGTGATTTACAAACTTGTCTTGAAAGCCATTGTCAATCGCATGAAGCTTGTGTTGCCGGCTATCATTTCACAGTACCAAAGTGCGTTTGTACCAGGTAGATGCATTCATGATAATGTTATTTCTGCTTTTGAACTAATTCATTCAATTCGAGCTAGACAGTCAGGCGGGAATCCACATTGTGTTTTCAAGTTGGATATTAGTAAAGCTTATGATCGGGTGGAGTGGGTGTTTCTTCGGAGCATGTTGCTGAAATTGGGTTTTGAAGACACATGGGTGGAGCTGTTAATGCGTTGTGTTCAATCTGTCTCCTTTAGTGTGTTGTGGGAAGGAGAGGTAGTAGGATTGATTAAACCCACCCGGGGCTTAAGGCAGGGGGATCCTTTACCCCTACCTCTTCTTGCTGGTGTCTGAAGGGCTTACCGGGTTACTACAAAAAGCTGAACGAGAGGGTCTTATTCATGGAGTTCAGCCAGTTGATGGAGCACCCACTATCTCACATTTATTATTTGTGGACGATAGCCTGCTATTTGGAAAAGCTAAGTTGCATGAGGCGCTGTACATCAAACAATGCTTACTGCTGTATGAGAGTGTTGCGGGTCAAAAGATAAATTTTCAGAAATCAGCTATTGCGTTTAGGCCAGGGGCTGCTGAGTCTCAAAAGGATGAGCTTTCTCAATTGTTGGGGGTGCCAATGGTGGAGTGTCATGAACAGTATTTGGGATTACCTACAGTGGCTGGAAGGAATCGCATGGGCATGTTTAAAAAGGTACAAGAGAGGCTTGATTCCCACTTAAAGGGTTGGCATTCGAAGCTTTTGTCTAAAGCAGGAAAGACGGTACTTGTTAAGGCTGTTGCACAAGCCATCCCGTCGTACTCTATGTCAGTTTTTAGGCTGCCTAAAGGTATCTGCAGATCATTTCAGTCAAAAGTAAAGTTTTGGTGGGGTAAGAATGGTAATAAGAGACCTGGTGTAAATGGGAATTGCTTTGTGAGAATAAAAATGTACCTACATGTACGTTTGCAAGCATAATTAGCTATAATGAGCCACGCTCATTGTACCGCCAGAGGTATCGAATCTCACCAAGTGGGTGACCTGCGGAGACATAGCCAGGCGGGCTACCGCCCGAGCCCGGGATAGCCCCCAGATCACAGCTAACGCGCCGCCACCCGCCGTGCCAAGTTATCATCAGAAGCTCCAGACGCTGGGAGTCAAAGCACATCAGACCCACATCGAAAACAAGGAGAAGATCAACCTTCCCCTCACCTATAAAAGGTTCTCTCCTCTCTCCTCATTAATTACGCATTTACTACTCATTTATTGTTATGCTGCCTACATGCATGGACTGACTTAGGCATCGGAGAAGCGAAGACCGCCAACGCGGTCTCCCTCTGACGCCCTGTCTCTCGTGTGACAGCTAGCGGAGGTCATCCAGTCCTCGGAGTAGCGGTCCGCCAACCGGACCCGCGTTAAACGAAAGATCGGCTACCGCCGGACTTTGAGCATTAACAAAAAAGGAGGGAGGTCTAGGATTTAGGGACTTGGAGGGTTTTAATCAGGCGCTGTTAGCCAAGACACTTTGGCGGATTGTTCTCAATACGGATTCTCTGGTTAATAAAATTCTTCAGGCTAAGTATGTATATGGGGGAGACTGGGCTGCTGCGGGTTTGGGTGCTAAGCCTTCTTTTATGTGGCGAAGCTTAGTATGGGGCAAGGAGTTATTGTGTGCTGGTATTAGATGGAGGATTGGTACGGGGGAAACAGTCAGAATATGGGAGGATAAATGGCTGCCGGCTCCCTGGACGTTTAAAGTTATCACACCGAGTTTCATGGCGGCCAATGCAAAGGTCAATCAGCTCATGTTGGGGCCAGGTATGTGGAATGTAGATTTCTTAAAGCAACATTTCTTACCTGTGGATGTGGATAAAATTTTATCAATTCCGTTATGTGAAAGGAGTGAGGGAGATGTGGCTGTGTGGCATTTTAACGATGATGGGAGGTACTCCGTTAAATCTGGATATTGGTTTGGGATGGAGTTAAGAAGGATGGAGAGGGGATCGACTAGTGGTAGTGGGCATGCTAATTCAAACTCCATTAATATTTGGAGTCTCATGTGGAATCTTTCGATTCCGAACAAGGTCAAGCTTTTCTTGTGGAGGGCTTGCCATGCTTTTCTACCTTGTGCTGAGCTTTTGTTTAAACGCAAGATTAGCCCTCATAGAGGTTGTCGGCGGTGTGGAGGAATCCATTAATCAATGTCTGTGGGATTGTCCTGTAGTTAGGAAGGTATGGAAGGTTAGTTGGTTAAAGGGGGTTGTTAAGACCTGGAGAATGGCATGCTTTACAGACTTGTTTTCCCTTGTGGCTGATTGTGGTGAGCCACGAGAACTGGAATTGTTTACTTTAATTTGTTGGTGGATATGGAAGGATAGGAATGAGGTGTTTCATGGTAAAAAGGGATTAGAACCGTAGCAGATTGTGGATAGAAGTGTAGAGTGGCAGCGTGAATTTGTTAGTGTAGCCTTGAAGAAAAATGGAGGACTGGTAGGTAGCAGCTTAGGCTTGGTTGCTCAGGATGAGTCTATTGGAGAGGGGGCTAATGCACAGGGTGTAAAATTGTATTTTGATGGGGCTTCTGACATAGATGCAAGACGTGTGGGGTTGGGAGCAGTAGTGCTTGAGGAAGGAAAGTGGTTGAAGGGGGCAATTGCAGTACCCATGATTGCTTTTTACAAACCTCATGCTATTGAGGCTTTAGCGTTATGGCATGGCCTTAAATTGTGTAAGCATTTAGGTGTAAGCAGGTTGGCAATTTTTGGTGATGCTGCAAATGTGATTAATGCACTAGGGAACAAGGGACTTGATTTAAGCGACATTGGAGGAGTACTTGATGCAGTTCGACGATTGATGCTAAAGTTTGAGGTAGTTACCTAGAAGCATGTACGTAAGAGGAACAATGAAATTGCTCATGCCATTGCTCAAAGTAGTCTGAAGATGGTGCACACTATGTTTTGCCAAGAAGTTGGGCCTCCTTGGCTTCATGAATTAATTGTTTGATGAAAGCTATTGTTTTAGTTTCTGGGAGTTCTCTTTGAGAACAACTTTTCCCCATTGATGTATTATCAGTTGATTTAATAAAAGTTCCTTTTCAATCCAAAAAAAAAACTACTTAATTTATCTTCTAATAACATTAATCTTCATCTTCCCCATCCAAATTTCAATTTATTACAATTTTCTTTTTTTTTCTTTTTGTTGCGTCCTCATCGTTAATTCGTTATTCAATTCACAAAACCATTAGTGTTAACTTCATCAAAATCTTTATAATACCTTTATAATCAGAAAGATTTATTGGCCACCAATAGATGTCTATTACCCTCCATTACCCCCTAAATAGACATCTGTTACCCCCTAATAGACGTCTATTGCCCCCAATAGGACTTTCGGTAGCCGGAATGAGAACTAGTCTTCTTAAAATTAGACAAATAAAACTTTGATTAAAGAAAAAAAATGAATAGATCGTATCAATTTAAAAACATCTATTGCCCTACAATATACGTCTATTGGGGGCAATAGATGTCTATTACCCCCCAATAAACACTCAAATTTTTTTTTTCTTTCCTTCTATCCCATTAAAAAAAAAATAAACATAAAAATAAAAAATTGATTAGGGCACCCACCGCTGCACCTTCCTTCACCGATGTCTTCAATTTGCTTGGTTGCTGGTTCTTATTGAAATCCATAACAACAACAATGGCGGTTTTCGGTGATCTGAAGATGAAGATCGTCAAAGGCGATGCCAGTTACGTCCTCGAAGATGTGCCTCATCTCGCCGATTACTTGCCGATCTTCCTGTAATTTTCTCGCTCACACTCTTTTAATCTTCACATCCAAGTTGTTGTATTTGAACACTATGATTGAATCGATTTTGCGGTGTGTGGCTGCAGACTTATCC
>JANPXK010000451.1:0-26353 GCA_024704745.1 Rosa lucieae
TGGCTATTTGGGATTTGCAGGGTTGCAGTTGGTGATGGCTCTAAGAGCATCTCTAACAGTAAAAACTATTTTTTTTAGTTAAATCATCTAAAAGTTAAATTTAGGTAGTAAATTTCTAGCTTTTCCTCCAGCAGTGTTAGCTAAACTAAAAAAATTGAACGTGGAGTGTTTAGCTTTTTGTTATTTTCTCTCCCCTCCCTAGCTAAATTTAGCTAGAGATTTTAGCAAAAACCAAATTTGACTTTCATATATCTATTCTGTTGGAGTGCTAAACTATCTCAAATTAGCCAAAATTTTAACTTTTTGTTAAAATAGCTAGTCTATTGGAGATGCTGGTGTGATTTGGCTGTGAGTTTTTGGTTTTTTTTTCTGTGGTTGACAAGTAAATCGTCAAAAATTTTCTTCTCATTTACACAACAATGAGATTTTTATTTATTTATTTATTTTATTCTGAAAATCTCATTGGTGTTGGAAAAATGCAGATTGGTATTTAATCGGTTAATCCTATATTAGTAGGTTTATATTTTGTTCAATTTTGCTCTTAAGTTGACCGAATCTTCCCTTTTTCTCTATTTTCATTCATTCATATTTTGCCTTGTGTACTGTTTGGGTACACTGAGCTCGGTTTGTTGGATAATGGAACAATTGTACTGTTTAATGGTCTAATATCTGTTTGTTTGGAACAATTGTCCTCTCCTAGGTAGAGAGTTTTGTGAAATCATTATATTGGATCACTGCATTCTGACTTTCTCCTGCATAGTTATGATTATATTCTAATTTAGGGGTCTTTTTTTCCTGACCTGAACATGTTGAATGCACTTGGCTTTGTCATTATGAAGCTCGCAGCTTTCTATAACATTCAGTTTTGTATCTTGGAGTTTTGATCTGTTCTTGGATATGTGAATTTATATAGATTTTGTAAAAAGTTCATTTTTTGTGTGATGTTGTAGGAGAATAGAATTGTGTGTTATCATTGATAATAGGAGTCCTTTAAATAGAAGTTACAAGGTACCCAAAAGGTAATAGAATCCGATTACAATTGAATACCTAAAACACATTCCTATTACAACTCTAAACCCTAGTTTGTAGAGGCACACATAATGTCGACATCCTTCAACACTCCCCCTTGTGCCGCTCAAACTGGTGTGACGCTTGATTGTTGCCTCGTTAAAAACCTTGCCAGGTAACAAAAAAACCCTGTGGGACAAAAATAACCCTGGTCGAAGGACAAAAAGAGCACAACACGTCCTTCACTCTTCGAGATCGAACATGTAGACATCATGCCTCCCCTGATGTCAATATCTCCCCCTGATTGCTACAATCATGGGAGTTCGGATAACTTCCTCAATCCGATGCTCTTCACATGTTTTCGAATGTGATTTTGGTAACAACTTAGTAAATAAGTCCGCTACATTATCCTCTAATCGGATTTGGTTCACTTCAGTATTTAGAAGTGCTGTGTCATTTTGATGGAGAGAAGGAGGAGCACGGAAGGTGGCATTTTGCTTTGTGGGGTCCGATCCCACACTTCCGTCATCTCTTTCTCTGTAGGGATAGAACAAGCCCATATCAATCGACCTCTCAAATATTGAAAGATTGTCTTTATACCAATCTAATGGAGTTGCGTTGGCGCGGGGCTATGTCTAGCCAAAAGTTCATAATAATTGAGGTGTCCGGTCTTGTATTTGCTAAGTACAATAATGCGCCAATTGTACATAAGTAAGCACTTCTGCTATTAACACGTCTTCGTCATCATCCCTGGGACGAAACGGATCCCTTTTAGGGCCAAGACTACGGACGACCATGGTGCATCTTTGACTTTATCAAAAATGTCTCTTGACACGGTATACAAGTTCTGAATTTAGACAAAACTGTGTTCTCCAAGGTCTTCCTCTCAAACTCGGATTTCAGGTGTTCAACGGTTTCCCTTAACTCTCAAAGGTTCCAATTATGTTTATCAACATAAACCGCGACCATTACAAATCCGGAACTTGTCATGGAAACGCGTGGGCATAGTTTCAATTCCCTTCCCAATCAAGTAGTCATTTTAGTGAGCATTTCAACCTCGTTGGCAAATGCGCTCCGTGGTCTAGAGCCACTTGACTTGGGTAAATAAAGTCCACAAGAATTCATTATATTCCGTATCTAGATCCCCATAAAGATACGTAGAGACCACATTCGTAAGCTGCATGTTCAGTTATTTGGAAACTACCAAACTGACAAGGTAGTGGAGTGCAATGACATCCATTACGAGAGAATATGTCTTCTCGTAGTCGATTCCAGGGCGTTGTGAGAAACCTTGCTCCATAAGGCGAGATTACCATCTCTTTTCTCATCACGCTATCTAACGAAGACCTATTAATGTCAATAGGTTTTATGTTAGGAGGTGTTGGCATCTCAGGCCCGAAATCCTTCCTCTTCGTTAGTGAATCCAATTCAACCCTGAATCGCATCTTTCCATTTATGCCAATTTTCTCTATGTTGGCATTCTTCAACAGAGTAAGGTTCGATGTCATTGGTCTCAATAATTCCACGTCCTCATGTACACAGTGTAGTTCGTAGAGATCTCTATATTCTTAGGAATTGGTTCTAACATTGAGGCGTCCCCCAACGATTCTCTTGGACATAACCACAATCCAAAATATTCTCATGAGACGGATTATGAGTATCAATGATCAATGATCAAGTTGTGCCAAACTCGCTCTCTTCTTAGGGCGAGAATCCATCGAACCTATGGGTCTCCTACTCTCTCTAGCGGAACCCATGGCCTATGACGCCATTATGCCACTTTTGTGGCGTCACCATACTACCATCCATGGTAGTGGTGCAGTACCCATCTTCTCTGGGTGGCACCATGTCCTCTTGTGGGGACATCAACCTTGCAGGCATGTTTGCAGCAGGTATATGTGATCTCGTCACTTTTAGGGGATCAAGATGAGACATAGTGGGGACAGACCGCGAAATTCCTGTCGTTCCTGTTGAACACATTGACGTTCTAATCTCCCCTAACGACGGGAAGACTGTCTCATCAAAGTGACAATTCGCAAATCCAGCGAAATAGAGATCGCCTGTCAATGGTTCTATATAGCGGACTTATAGTTGGAGACTCATGTCCAACAAATATATATATGCATTCGTTGCAATGACTCATGTTGATGCGCTGTGGCGACGCAATTGGCACATGAACCGCATACTCACATATGCATAAATACGAGATATTAAACTCGAACCCAGTCACTAGCTGTAACGCAAATAAAAGTTGAGTGGCTGCTATGAGTCGTAGACGAATTAGCATAGCTACATGCGTTATTGCATAACCCAAGCGGAAATATTGGTGCGCATTACCAATGTCTGGGCTACCATTGTAGTCGTTTAATGGTGGCTTTTCCGCGAGACTAATTGGGTGTGTACATGGGAATATGATACTTGATATCAATACCCAATGATATGCAATAGTCATCGAAACTGTCGATGTAAACTCTCTAGCATTATCAAGTCAAATTGACTGAATGGGATGATCTGGGTAGTGAGCCCGTAGCCATATGTTATGTGCTAGGAGTGTAGTATAAGCAGCATTACGAGTGGATAATGGCACAACACGTGACCAGCGTGTTTGCGTATCAACCAACACCATAAACATCTATATGGTCCGCAAGTTGGTTGATCAAATCCATAGAATTCCCTTAGATTCTTTGTGAGAATGAAATTATTTCCTCAATCTCCTTTGCATAGGATGGTCTCAATCCTAAATAACAGGCTTTACAGAACGAAACATGGGCTTTATAATCAACCAATAAAGGTTTTGGTGAAGCCATAGTGTCACAATAGACTTGAGAAGTAGAGAGAGGAGTTTATGGCGTCAATGCCATGTATTTGCCGCAGGGGGTAGGGGGCACCGGCCATGTAGGCCTGTCTTTGCACAATCATGGCGCCATGAGGCGCATGTGCAGCTCCTTGAACCAATTCTTGGTTCTTACTTTTATGGATGTCCGTGTAAAGTTTTTAAAAACACGGATCATCATGTCAAGCCTATATGTGTCAAAATCCCATAAGTCGTCTCTCATGACATAGTTGGATTCAATAACTCAAATAGTGGTTGCATACAACCCACTAGAGCGACACATAAGTTTCTCTAATACTCGTTTACTGTCCGTAGTCATTAGAGGTGATGCAAAGGAACTCTGTCCATTCTCATAATGTGTTTTTCCACATGAAAACCATTGGCTCTTATAATAAGTTCGAATTAAGGTATGTCCAAGACATTAAGTAAAAGAATTGACACTTTATTAATAGCCAATGATTACATCAAAGTTTCCAAAATCTAATCCAAAATAAAATCAAAGTAAGACACATTGTAGTCACTCTATCCATTTGGTAACTCCAATCAAATATGACCAGGAAAGTAGAGAGAGATGTTGGTGGAGCGAGGCTCTCTTAAGTACCAATAATCTCAATGACTTTCCTAGACATCACATTTTATTGGGTCTGCCACATAAGAAAGAGTTAAGACAATTGTCATTTATTGACTAAGGCAAATTGCCATTACAAAAGTTCTTGGAAAAATAAAAAGGACTAATCTAATCAAAGTCTGTTGCATCCATGTGCACTTCATCTTCAGCTTTGAAGTCCTCTATGGTGAGATTGACATCTCCACCATCTTCTTCTTCTTCTGCAAAGTACACTTCTTGCTCTCTCAGGTCCCTATATGCCCTGTATCTTGCAGCTAGTTCCTCACTTGCCTTGCATTGCTTGAACCAATGCTCAATTGATCCACATCGATGACACTCATCATTGCGGTTGCCTCCCTTTAATTGAGGTGCACGTTGTGCACGTTGCGGGTTTTCCCTAGGAGGGTTGGTGCCATCACCACGACCCATTGAGCCACCATTACAGCTAGGGATACCACGACCCCCTCTCCCACGTGTGGCATTACCACCACGTGTATCCGCACCAAACTTGCGGTTTCCTTCCTGGTTAGAGCGGTTATATGGGCCCAAACGTCCCTCATGTCCCCCATTCTTAGGGTACCGTTCCTTGCGCCCTCCTTTGGGTGCATTATAATTCGCCTCATGAACGCTCTTAGTTCCAATGGGCCTTGAATTATAATTCCTCACGAGTATGTTATCATGTTTCTCAGCTACAGATATAATATTGATAAGCTGATGAAACCTCGTGATTCGTCCAGCATTGACTTCAGTACAGTATTGCTTTGATACCACAATGGCTAAAACGGGGAAGGTGGAGAGAGTCTTCTCAATTAGCTCTTGCTCTGTGACAGGTTGTCCACAGAATCTCAACATGGATTGTAAGCGAAGAGCCTCTGAATTATATTCAGCAACAGACTTGAAGTCAGCAAAGCGCAGATTGTTCCATTGAACCTTCAAGTCAGGGAGGAGGGAATCTTGGACATTGCCAAAGCGCTCTTCTAGCGCTACCCATAGCTCTCTTGCATCCTTGATCGACATATACTCCAATCTGAGTGCCTTGTCCATATGGCGTCGCATCAAGATAACTGCTTGAGCATGCTTTGTAGATGTTCGGTTGAAACAAAAACCAGGTTAGGTGCCCTGGATTATGGGTAATATTCCCTTGGAAGTGAGATGATTCTCAACATCGGTTACCCAACTGTGGTAATCCGAGCCTGTTGAGTCAAGCATGGGAAAGTCGAGTCTAGGTTCATTCGACATCCTGAAAATAAGAAGAGAAGATATATTAGTTTCGGAGTTAAACTTCCACGAAAACTAAAACAATAAGATTTCCGAGCTATGCTACCAAGAAATTAATTTCCAAGAATCTCTTTTGGATTAGACCAACAATGATATTTTAATATGGTCACAATTTGATGCTTACGGACGCTCTTAGTCCAAGCATTGTGAACGCTCTTAGTTCACACGAACACTCTTAGTTCGTTTAATTATGAACACTCTTAGTTCATACGAACACTCTTAGTTCGTTAAGCGTGAATCCCCACAATTCCGCTTTGTTAAATATCAAACTCATTTGGCAACATATATTCCAATATTTGCAGAAAATAAAAGGAATTTAAATACAAGAAAGCAGCAACCTTAATTGTAAAAACTTACTTGATAATTTAAAACTTTGTTTCACGATTCTTTATACACGCGCGTGTTGATGCAGACGTGTAGCTAAAATAGGATTGCTGGAATCTGGTCGGAAATTGGCAGTTGGTGGCTGCCCTTCTCCCTTCCCCCTTTTTTTTTTCTTCTTCTTCCCTTTTTTTTTCTTTCTGGGCCCAGCCCTTCTCCTTCTCTTTTTTTTTTTTTTTTTTTTCTTTCCGGGCCCAGCCCTTCTCCCTTTTTTTTTTTTTTTTTTTTTTTTTCTTCTAGGCCGGCCGGGTCCTTTCCTTTTCTTCTTTTCCATTTTTTTTCGGTCTTCCTCCTTTTTCCGCAACTTCTTCGTTCTTCCTCCTAATCTGCAAGACTGGGCAGGCGGGGCAGGCGGACTGGGCAGGCGGAGCAGGCGGACTAGAACAGGCGACTGGGCAGAGCTGGTCGCTGGTCGGAGGTGCTGCAGATCGGAGGCCTGGGCTGCTGCTGCAGTTCGACGTGCTGGTGCTGCTGCATATCGCGGGGGCGCTGGGGAGGAGGCCGGCCGGGCTGCTGGGTTTGCAGGTACTGCTGGAGAGGTCCGGCTGGTGAGGTGAGGTGAGGTTGAGGCTGAGGCCGGCCGGTGAGGTGAGGCTGAGGCCGGAATGGGGATTTTGTTTTTTTTTCTTTTTGTTTTTGTTTTTGGGTTGGCGGCAGAGAAGTCTTCTAAGGGTTTTTTTTGTAGCTAGGGTTAGATCTCGTGCTGATAACGTGTTGTAGGAGAATAGAATTGTGTGTTATCATTGATAATAGGAGTCCTTTAAATAGGGAGTTACAAGGTACCCAAAAGGTAATAGAATCCGATAACAATTGAATACCTAAAACACATTCCTATTACAACTCTAAACCCTAGTTTGTAGAGGCACACATAATATCGACATCCTTCAACATGTGAGACTTTTTCTGGGTTGTGTCCCATTTGTTGTTAATCTGCTGATTTGTTTGGAAAGAACCTTTCTTCATTGGAAAATCTGATATGGGATTGTAGTAGATTGTGTTTAGCCCCAACTTTTAGGGATCAAAGTGTGAAAGAGATGAACTTTTGTTCTGTTTCAGCGTTTGTGATATCTGTATTGGTGCTTAGATTAGGACCATTTAGGCGTCATGAGTTCTTTCTGCCTTTTTGTTATCTCGGTGATATGTAGCTGTAAATCGGAGAGAATCCTCTTTTTTAAAAAGCTTTATTGGCTTTCCAAAAGTCATTTCTGGTTGGATTTCAATTGAAAAACTATTGAAGTCTTACCACTTCTTATTATTCTTTTTCGTGATTTTCTTCTTCCATATGCACATAATTTCTCCTCAATTTCCAACCGCTGCATATTTGCTTCAGAATGCTTATAGCTGCATATCTACAATTCCTTTCGGATCATTTTTGTTTTGAGTTCACAATTAAGGTGTACAAATAAAACAAATTGGCGTCATCACTGAACATACAATATCACTTTCAACAACAACACAACAAAAATTGCAGAGAAATAGAGTTGTATTTATTTTTATTTTTTGAGAATGATAAATGATAGTTTTTGAATGCATGCAGTTATGGCACCGAAGATAGGGAAGACTACGGCAAAATTTTTTTTACAAGGTGATCAAGCAACTGCCCCTTTTGTACAACTCCAACTAGAGCAGCTAGCTGTTTGTTGAAGATACTCCAGCACCAACTTTTGTAAGTTTGTCTATCTTTTATACCCTTTTTGTAAAGCTACAAGTGGAGCAGCTAGCCTTTTTGTATAACTAGCATTTTTGAACCAGCTTCAGTAGCAACTGTTCCTAATTAACCTGTTTTTTGAAGACCTCAATTGGAATGTATAATTTTTTTTTTGCTATTTCAATATAATGGAATAATTTCACTTTTGTATTTCATAATTCTTTTTTATTCACAAGAACAAATTCCGCAGCAAAGCGCGGGCATAATTCCTAGTAATGACAAAATATGGGCGAGAGAACAGAGCGAGGCGATCCAAGACACAGTCAAGCAGCTAGTCGGCTCTGGCCAACTGGAATTCATAAATGGGGGGATGTGCATGCAAGATGAGGCTGCTACGCATTACATTGATATGATTGATCAGACGACTCTAGGGCATCGATTTATTAAGCAAGAGTTCAATGTGACTCCAAGAGTTGGCTGGCAAATCGATTCGTTTGGACATTCTTCTGTGCAGGCTTACCTTTTGGCGGCTGAGGTTGGCTTTGATTCCCTATTTTTTGGACGAATCGACTACCAAGATATAGCTACGAGGAAAAATGAGAAAAGCCTTGAGGTTGTGTGGCGGGGTCTAAGAGTCTCGGTTCATCTGCACAGATTTTTGCTGGTGCATTGCCTACGCTATATGTTCCTCCTTCTCATAATTTCTACTTTGACACTGATGACGTCCTTGTCCCTCTTGTACAAGATGATATGAATCTTGGTGACTACAACGTGGCAGATCGCGTTAATGATTTTGTATCTGAAGCAATATCACAAGCAAACATTACTCGTACAAATCATATCATGTGGACCATGGGAAAGGATTTCGCGTATCAATATGCTAATTCATGGTTCAGTCAGATGGACAAATTCGTTCATCATGTGAATCAAGATGGGCGTGTCAATGCCCTATACTCAACCCCATCAATATACACCGATGCGAAACATGCAACAAATGAGTCCTGGCCAATCAAGAGTGATGACTTCTTTCCATATGCTAGTGAAGTGAATGCATACTGGACTGGATATTTTACAAGCAGGCCAGCCCTCAAACGTTATGTTAGAATGATGAGTAGCTACTATTCGGCAGCAAGGCAATTGGAATTTTTTACGGGAATAAGTAAATCAGGGCCTAACACAGATTCTCTGGCTGATGCTTTAGCAATTGCTCAACATCATGATGCAGTTAGTGGCAGATCTAGGCAGCACGTAGCTGATGATTATACAAAACGACTTTCAATAGGTTACAAGGAGGCTGAGAAGGTTGTTGCAGAATCACTTTCTTGCTTGATAAGTTCAAGATTAAGCACTGGTTGCAAGAGTGTAGTAACAAAGTTTCAACAGTGTCCACTTCTGAATATTAGCTATTGCCCCCCGTCAGAAGTTGATCTTTCAAAGGGAAAACACCTGGTTAAATTGTTGTCTATAACCCTCTGGGATGGAAAAGAGAGGATGTGATCAAGATTCCTGTTGTCAGTGAAAAAGTCACTGTAAAGGACTCCACCGGAAAGGAAATTGAATCACAGATTCTACCGCTGCTTAATGCATCTGTCAGCATAAGAAATGACCATGTTAAGGCATATTTGGGTATAGCACCGAGTGTGGCCACAAGTTATTGGCTTGCATTTTCAGCAACTGTACCACCTCTTGGTTTTAGCACTTACATGGTCTCAAGTGCTGCCACACAGACAGCTACTACTTCAGAGAGACATACAGTGTACAAGACAGAAACAAGTCAAAATGAAACAATAAAAGTTGGGCCAGGAAACTTGAAACTCATTTATTCTGGAAACGATGGAAAACTGATTCAGTACACAAACAGCAGAAGCTCGGTCAAAGAGTTGGTAATGCAATCATTTAGCTACTACCCTGGAGATGATGGAAGTGTGAAGGTTTTCGGTGAGGATGGAAATCTGTTCTCAGGAGCATATGTCTTCCGTCCTAATGGTACATATCCCATTAAATCCGAAGGGCAGGTACTTACATGATACCTTTTGACGTACTACTGTAGAACTTTATCCTGGGATGAGTGGGATCACAGTAGAAAAATAGAGGATTTACCATTCAGATTTGCAGGTTTCTTTGACTATTTTAAGGGGACCATTGTTGGATGAAATACATGAAAGGATCAACTCTTGGATATATCAGGTCACTAGAGTGTACAGGGAAAAAGAGCATGCTGAGATTGAATTTACTATAGGGCCTATACCAGTTGATGATGGAATAGGCAAAGATTTTGTAACTAAGATTACAACCAGCATGAGAACCAACAAACAATTCTACACAGATTCTAACGGGCGCGATTTTATTCAAAGAATTCGAGACTACAGAAAAGACTGGGACCTGGAAGTAAACCAACCTGTCGCAGGAAACTATTATCCGATTAATCTGGGAATCTATACGAAAGATAACAACACAGAGCTGTCAGTATTAGTGGATAGATCTGTAGGGGGATCCAGCATTGTGGACGGACAATTGGAACTGATGCTTCGTAGGTTTATTCTAGTGAAAAATGAATAGCATTGTCTTTTTTTTTTTAATATTGTAATGTCTTGAACTAACCAGTTTGATTGATCCTACATGGTTGTTTAAGCCTCAGCATGAATTTACTAATAAGCGAATTTACCTTTTATCAGGAGATTGCTTGTAGGTGATGACAATGGTATTACAGAACAACTAAATGAAACGGTGTGCATTGAACATGATTGCAAAGGACTAACAGTAAGACCACACAACCAACCATATGGTTCTTAATTTTCACAAAGACCATAATATTTCACATCAGAGTTGATTGTTTTAATGTTTCGACAGATTACAGGAAAGTACCACCTGAGAATTGATCCTTTAGGAGAGGGTGCTAAGTGGCGTCGATCATTTGGTCAGGAGATATATTCTCCACTTCTGTTAGCCTTCACAGAACAAAATGGAGATGACTGGACAAACTCTCATGTCACAACCTTTTCGGGAATGGATCCTTCCTACACTTTACCTGATAATGTTGCAATTATAACTCTCCAGGAGCTGGAAGATGGGAAAGTTCTCTTTCGCCTGGCGCATTTATACGAGATTGAAGAGGACAAGCATCTTTCAGTTATGGCAAGTGTGGAACTGAAAAAGGTGTTTGCAAACAAGAAGATAAAGCATATAACCGAAATGAGCTTATCTGCTAACCAAGAAAGAAGGGAATTGGAAAGGAAGAGACTGGTTTGGAATGTGCAAGGCTCTTCTGAGGAAGGACCGAAAGGCTTGAGGGGACGACCTGTTGATCCAACAAAGCTAGTGCTGAATCTTGCTCCAATGGAAATTCGAACATTTACCATCGACTTCTAGTAGATATGCGTGTTAATCAGGTTTTACACTCCAAAGCAAATGGTGTTACTTGATGTATAATGCTTGTCCCAAAACATTCACATGTCTTAGACTCCTAGTACATTAATTCTATCAATAAAATCAACTTTCTTGCTTTGCGATCAAAAAAAAAAAAAAGACAAAATATGGGCCAAAATATCTTCTATAATTTGTCCATATGAAAATGATACCGATCTTTCTTAATGCCGGTCAGACTGGTATGGACTTACTGATCCTTCAGGGAACTTATGTGGTCATCAATTAATTTGGCAATTTCTTAATGCCGGCCAGACTGGGTTATGGACTTACTGATCCTTCTGGGAACTTATGTGGTCATCAATTAATGGAATAATTTCACTTTTGTATTTCATAGTTCTTTTTTATTCACAAGAACAAATTCCGCAGCAAAGCACGGGCATCATTCCTAGTAATGACAAAATATGGGCCAAAATATCTTATATAATTTGTCCATATGAAAATGATACCGATCTTTCTTAATGCCGGTCAGACTGGTATGGACTTACTGATCCTTCTAGGAACTTATGTGGTCATCAATTAATTTGGCAATGCTGATCGACCTCGTTTTAGATCAATATAAATAAAAACATGAGTGAAATCTGATCTAAACAACGAACAGACTTGCTAGTGCAGCTTTATCACCAAATGGCTAATGCATTCCTTTTCTTCTTGCTCTTGATATTCTCTTCCAATATCATTTTTGAAAACATTTATGCTTGCAACCAAAGCGAACGCAGCTCTCTGCTGTCCTTCGCTCTCACTCTGTCTTCTCCTCTGTTAAATTGGACTTCCGCTGATTGTTGCAATTGGCAAGGCATTACTTGTAATCGAGATGGTTGGGTCACCCATTTGCAGTTACACTCCAAAGGGCTTAAACTAAAAGGAGGTATTTTCCCCTCATCATCACTTGCAAATCTCACACATCTCACTCACTTGAATCTCTCCCACAATTCACTCTCTGGTTCTCCAGATCAAACTGAATTCTTCATGTCCTTGAATGATCTCGAAATCCTAGATTTGAGCTATAACCTTCTTTTTGGAGTGTTACCATCTTCTCTACCATCCAGTCATATTCGGATGGTGGATCTTTCCAGCAATCGTTTACATGGTGCAGTTTCATCTTCTTTTTTCCAACAAGCTTGGAACTTGACTAGTTTCAATGTCAGTAACAACACCTTTTCAGGTCCTATACCATCCCCTATTTGTCGTCCTTCTTCTTCCTCGTTACGACACCTTGATTTTTCCTTCAATAATTTCAAAGGTAGTATATCTTCTGGATTGGGGAAGTGTTCCAAACTGCAGGTCTTCCGTGCTGGTCGCAATTACCTATCAGGATTGCTTCCAGAAGATATGTTTAATTCTACCACTCTTGAAGAGATTTCACTACCTCTGAATTCATTGAATGGAGCAATAAGTGATGGAATTACCAACCTCACCAACCTCACAACCCTTGACCTCTCCTATAACCAATTGAGTGGTGTGCTCCCACTCCATCTTGGGAAGCTCTCAAAGTTGAAACACATACTCCTTGATTTCAACTATCTAGAAGGTTCATTGCCCCTATCTCTGATGAATTGCACAAACCTCGTTGAACTACGTATGGGAACCAACAACTTGGGAGGTGATATCTCCATGCTCAATTTTTCCAAACTTAGCCAACTTAGTAAACTTGACTTGCGGAAAAATAACTTCTTTGGTATCTTGCCGAGAAGCATCTACTCGTGCAAGTTCTTGAAAGCAATTCGATTGAACTATAATAATCTAGAGGTTCAAATAGATCCTGAAATTCTTTCATTGAAATCCCTGTCCTTCCTCTCACTTGGTATGAACAAACGTGTGACAAATATCAAAGAGGCAATGAGGATACTGATGGGTTGCAAACGCCTTGCAGTCCTATCATTACTATCCAGTTTTTTAGGTGAGGAAATGCCGAACAGTGTTGAAATGGCGGATTTTAATGGATTTCAAAATCTTCTACTTTTAGATTTGAATTCATGTAACCTTAGTGGTATAATTCCTTCATGGCTATCGAAGCTGAAAAAGTTACAGGTTTTGGATCTGAGTCACAACAGAATCACTGGCTCAATTCCAAGTTGGCTGGGGACTCTTCCAAGCCTGTATTATTTAAGTATGCGATTCAACCAACTTTCTGGAGAATTTCCAAAGGAATTGTGCACACTACCTATGTTAGTATCTGGACAAACTGCAGCTCAAGTAGGTCGTGTTTATCTTGAACTGCCCATCTACTACCTTCCTAGTGCTGATGCAGCATTTTTACAGTACAATTATTTGTTTTTTGCCCCATATATATACCTAGGTCACAATTGCCTTAGTGGGAATATACCTATTGAGATTGGCCAATTGCAGCTTCTCCGACTGCTGGATCTTAGTGCTAACAACTTCTCTGGCAACATTCCAGACCAGATATCTTACCTAAAGGACATGGAGACACTGGATCTCTCCATGAACCATTTGTCTGGAAAAATCCCGGCATCATTCACAGGTCTTAATTTCTTATCAAGGTTCAATGTCTCGTATAATAATCTTGGAGGACCAATACCATCAAGCACTCAACTCCAGAGTTTCAATGCTTCTGCATTTGAGGGGAATCTGAAACTTTGTGGCGCTCCACTTCCAAATAAGTGTCAGACAACAACGGGTGCTGATGCACCTGATACGAGCACCCAAGATGTAGACACCAAGAAGCATCAAATTCCATGGTTATATATTTCTGTTGCACTTGGGTTCATCACAGGATTTTGGGGAGTTTGTGGTCCCTTGGTGCTTATGAGAAAGTGGAGGTATGCATATTACCATTTCCTAGACAATGTACAAGACAGCTTCCATGTGATCATAGCAAAGTGGATGGCAAGCATGAGGAGAAAGTTTGTTTAGAAGTTAGATAGTAGACATAGTACTCTACTACTCTTATTGTAATAATCATTGTTGTAAAACAGAAAAATTTCTGAGAGAGAGAAAGAGAGAGTTTGGACACAGAGAATCAGATTGTGTGTATTATTCATCTCACCATGAGGAGCCTTATATAAGACTACATGGTGTACACAAAAGGGTAATGCTTAATTACAATCCAATCACTCCTACAATTACAACCTATCAATCACCAATCTATAGGGATAAGCACCTATTAATGTACATCTATTTACATGATTATCCACAAATATTTATAACACTCCCCCTTGGATATCCCATGTCAATAGTGTTGCATAGGCTGAGCGCTTCTAAGTTGCCTCGTCAAAAACCTTGCCAAGTAATAAAAACCCTGTGGGAAAAAAAACAACCTTGGTCGAAGGAGAAAAAGAGCACAACGCGCTTGAGTGTGGAGTAGCAGTATCACAGCTTCAGAGATCGGTGAAGTCTTCTTATCAGCACCATAAGTAGGTAGTATGTCTACGAGAGGGATGCATTAGAGTTGCTACACCAAAACCTTGCCCGGTAAACCCAGTGGGAGAAACCCGTGGTCGAAGGGAAAAGATGAGCAAATGCATGTATAGCAAATGCATGTATATGTCGAATCAAAGCATCTTCAGGATGTAGTATAAGTGGGGTGACCATGCTAAAGATGTGCCTCGTTAAAACCTTGCCAGGTAACAAAACCCAGTGGGACAAAATAAACTGGACGAAGGACAAAAAGAGTACACGATGGTCAAGTGGGTATGCTTCAAGATACTCCCCCTGATTTCGACTCCCCCTGAAAATTACATGTTAGGTAATTCAGATAGTTTACGTAGACCAATACCTTGAACATACTTCTGGAATGTAGACTTTGGTAGTGACTTGGTAAAAAGGTCTGCACGATTGTCTTCAAATCAAATATGCTTAATGTTTCTACTGAAGAATATGGTAACTAAGAAGCATGATGGGGAGAGAGAGAGAGATGACACCGCATGTATAGTGGTTCACCTTGCCCTTGAGGCAAGGCTACGTCCACTTAGAGATTCCACTAGTAGTGAGGCCAAGTAGCCTTTGTTGTGATACAAGTGTGGGGATCATGAATCCATCCCTTCCTAGAAGGGGAGGACTTCCTCCTATAGCTAAAGGAAGTCCCCATCTAGTTTACATTTCCGATGTGGGACATAATACACATATTGCTTCTCTTGAAGCCTTTTGAAGAGCATGGGAGGGTGGCCTCCCTATGAGGTACCGGCCGACCTCCACCATAGCGAGGTAGCTCGGGTGTCGGACTACCGGATGCATGTCGTAGGCGGGACTAGCCATGTCGCGGGGCCCACCTAAGAGGTCGTTGATCATGCATGGCGGTATGTGATATAGGTGGTATGTACAAGTCCTCCAAGTCCCCGAGTAAGAGGCGCTTCTTGGTTGGGGAGTTTAAATGTGATGCCGCCAAGTATGAGTGACGACCTTGTTGAACGCCATACCCATACTAGTCCCCCAACTCCCTAAGTAAGAAGGGACTCTACGGGTATGTTGGTGCCCCGGGGCCCTCATCAAACTAGTACCTGCAAATATGATGAGAGTGCACAAAAGCATATGGATTGCTCTAGGGCAATTGAAGTGACATTTGTGTTAAATGCATCAAGGTGCATGAACGTGTATGAGATGCATGATGCAAAGATGTGTGATGAACACGGTAAGACATAAAATATGTAAATGTTGTATGCACGTGATGCACATGTGTTAGGATCGGGAGTGTTATTACTCGCCGAGTCCTCCAAGTTACGTAGTTAGTAAAACGAGAATTTGGACTTCAGCCCGCTCGTGTCGAGCGGATGATTGGTTGTATGAGTTTTGTCCTATGGTCTTATTAATGGGATGTAAAAGAAATTTAATTGTTATGATCAACAATAGGCGAAAAATTTCAATATTTCCATTAATAGACCATAGCACGAAAAGTATGAGCATGAAGCTCAATGATAGTCCCGGTCGGGTACTACCACTTATGTTAAGTGGTATGAATAAGTCCCCCAAGTATAGAGAATGCTCGGGAGGTGAGATGACTCAAAAGCAAAGGATTAGACCTTGGCTTATGTAAGGGAGCTACCCTTTAGTTATCTCATTGGGATACCTCGTTCGAGTAGAGGATTTATGAGGGCCTGTGGGCCTTGTGTATAACGACACTGGTACCCGCTGTGGTAGAGTGAGGGCTTCATGCCTCTCGTACCCGATGGGGAGCATGAGGGCTTGATGCCTCTAGTACCCGATAGGGTAGCATGAGGGCTTGATGCCTCTCGTACCCGATAGGGTAGAGTGAGGGCTTGATGCCTCTAGTACCCGATAGGGTAGAGTGAGGGCTTGATGCCTCTCGTACCCGATGGGGTAGCATGAGGGCTTGATGCCTCTAGTACCCGATAGGGTAGCATGAGGGCTTGATGCCTCTCGTACCCGATGGGGTAGCATGAGGGCTTGATGCCTCTAGTACCCGATAGGGTAGCATGAGGGCTTGATGCCTCTCGTACCCGATAGGGTAGAGTGAGGGCTTGATGCCTCTAGTACCCGATAGGGTAGAGTGAGGGCTTGATGCCTCTAGTACCCGATGGGGTAGCATGAGGGCTTCATGCCTCTAGTACCCGATAGGGTAGCATGAGGGCTTGATGCCTCTAGTACCCGATAGGGTAGCATGAGGGCTTGATGCCTCTCGTACCCGATGGGGTAGCATGAGGGCTTGATGCCTCTCGTACCCGATAGGGTAGCATGAGGGCTTGATGCCTCTAGTACCCGATAGGGTAGCATGAGGGCTTGATGCCTCTAGTACCCGATAGGGTAGAGTGAGGGCTTCATGCCTCTCGTACCCGATGGTGGGGTAGCATGAGGGCTTGATGCCTCTAGTACCCGATAGGGTAGAGTGAGGGCTTGATGCCTCTCGTACCCGATGGGGTAGCATGAGGGCTTGATGCCTCTAGTACCCGATAGGGTAGCATGAGGGCTTCATGCCTCTAGTACCTGATAGGGTAGCATGAGGGCTTGATGCCTCTAGTACCCGATAGGGTAGCATGAGGGCTTGATGCCTCTAGTACCCGATAGGGTAGAGTGAGTGCTTCATGCCTCTCGTACCCGATGGGGTAGCATGAGGGCTTGATGCCTCTAGTACCGGATAGGGTAGCATGAGGGCTTGATGCCTCTAGTACCCGATAGGGTAGCATGAGGGCTTCATGCCTCTAGTACCCGATAGGGTAGCATGAGGGCTTGATGCCTCTAGTACCCGATAGGGTAGCATGAGGGCTTGATGACTCTAGTACCCGATAGGGTAGCATGAGGGCTTGATGCCTCTCGTACCCGATGGGGTAGCATGAGGGCTTGATGCCTCTAGTACCCGATAGGGTAGCATGAGGGCTTGATGCCTCTAGTACCCGATAGGGTAGAGTGAGGGCTTCATGCATCTCGTACCCGATGGGGTAACATGAGGGCTTGATGCCTCTAGTACCCGATAGGGTAGCATGAGGGCTTCATGCCTCTCGTACCGAATGGGGTAGCATGATGGCTTGAGGGTACCTCACCTGGGGCAAGGATTTGGATGCAAGGGACTGGACCTTGGCTTTTGTAAGGGAGCTACCCTTTAGTGATCCCGTTGGGATACCTCGCTCGAGTAGAGGATTTATGAGGGCTTGTAGGCCTCATGTACCCGGTGGGGTAGATAGGCTTGAGCCTTAGCACCCTGTGGAGTAGATAGGCTTCGAGCCTCGTGTACCTGGTGGAGTGAATGAGGGTTTGAACCTCGTGACCCAGTGGGGTTATGTGAGGGCATGAGCCTCCTCAACCCAATGGGGTTGAATGAGGGCCGGTGGGCCTCCTTTACCCGGTGGCGTGGCCCCGGGTAGAATGAGGACTTGTGCCTCTTAACTCCATTGGGGTACCTCGCCGATTGGAGAGGATTTATGTAAGGATTTGACCTTGACTTATCCCTTGGGGGTACCTCGCTCGAGTAGAGGATTTTAAGTGCCGTATTTGACACTAATTTAGTGCCATATGTATATATGTAGCAATTTTAATTGATTGGCAATTAAATAAAGCATGATATAAGCACATATGCATAACGGATGTGCTACAAAAGATTAACACACTTATAGACATGCTTAGATTATAGTAATCGCCATTTGAAGCATGTATAGCATATTAGCTAAAATTTAAAGAGCATAAAAGGAAGATATTGTGACTTATCTTATGCCGATTGGAGTAGGTTAAATTTGGAATCAGTATAAGTACCAAATCATGCTAGCCAGAGTTGTCTAAGAATGATGCTCCATGTAATCAACTGGTGGTCGATAGAGTGCTTGGCCTTGTAATCTTGTATGCACAAGAAAATGCCCAATTTAGAGTGATTTTACTTCCTCCGAAGGCAAAACAAAGTAAGTGATTAGCAAGCTATTTATATGATTGAATTGATGAATCACATATATTTTGCTTGTATGCTCTAACATGGTATGAGGGGCATTGTAGCAATTTACGTCCCTTTAGGTAGGATGAAGGATTGAATTGTTCACGTAAGTATTAAATGAGCATGGTAGAAAAATTACAAATTCATGACATATACTGATAAAAAATTCACAATTATTGCATGGCAATAGTAATCATGGGTAGCCATGGCAAGGCAAAGTAGCAATACTTATCAGGCGAACTTGAAGAAGTAATGTGGAAACTGAAGTTCTAGTTCGTATTGTGTGGTCAGACTGTCAGAGAGACCATATATGAGTGAAGCACTTGTGTTTAATTGGTGTGCATGGATATATATTTTTTTCATGTGTATATGCACGTGATACCATTGGAAAGACAAGTTAATCATGGTGGCTACCTTGTTGCCCATAATTTCAATTAAACTTGTAAATTAGAGTTGTCTTATTAGACTCAGTGATCCACATGTATATTTCTATGTATGGACCATGTAGTGGTGGACAACCAATCATGGATCAGATATATAAATCATATAATTGATGAAGCAATGGAATGAATTATGCATGAGCCATAACATATGTATGAGCTAGGAAACTCATTACGTAGTTTCGTGTAGATACGTGGTATCAGGTTTGTGGGCTAGCAAACATTAGTGTAGCAAAATTGGGCACGTGTTCGTGCCTCCAGCATATATGTCATGAATAACAGATGCCACCGAGATCAAGAAAGTATGCAGACATTCGATAAACCAGGGGGAGATTAAATCAAAACCAAGGCAATGAACTTATCTGGTTTTGGATATTCCTATGGAATACAGAGAAGCAAAGCGAGTCCAAGCTCCGGGAAGAGAGCTCCAATTGAGAGCCTCAATTCGATCCTCCGCTGAAGCAAGACCTGGGAGAGTACTGGGTTTGGCTTGCCGGGTGTACTGAGCAATTTCTTCTCGTCTCGTTCTCTCTCTCTTTTTTTTTTTTTTTTTTTGGAATCGGTACTCGGAGTGAAGGAGACCAGCGGGTACCAGTGATGGTAGCGGGAACCGGTAAGGGCAGAGGGTACCGGTGATGCAGCAGGTACCGGCGAGAGCAGGGGGTACCGGTGATGGCAGAGGGTACCGGTGATGCAGCAGGGGGTATCGGAGATAGCGGTAGCTGTGTTGCTAGCGATACCAGGATTGTAATTGAGTTCGGGAACTGACGATGCCTCCGGGGTCCAGACAGGATCCGAGTCTTGCCTGCCGAGCGAGTTGAGTGAAAGCCCCGGCCATGGAGATGGTTTCTTAGCACGCCTGGTCGAGCCAGAGGTGAAGCACTGAAGCTATCGGTGCGTATGGGTGCCCGGGTAGGTACCGAAGATCGAGGTTCGGTGATGACAATCTAGGATGAGGCATGATAGGATTTGGGTACCGGGGGTGGTGTTACATAGCAGCATGACACGTGATGAGCAAGAGTTGTTACTGTGCCCATGCCCAAGATGAGGAATGAGGCGAAGTTTTGCTCGAGTGAAGGATCGCCGAGACTCCAGAAGAACACCGGAAGCAAGACCAGCTGGAAATTAATCGATGATGTCGGTACCATAATGAAAGTCACTGAGGTTAGGTTGCCACCGAGATGGTTCACCGGGAAGAGGTGACGAGGAGGGTGGTACCGGGAGGCTGGGTACCAGCTTCGATAGATATGTTATCGGTAGAGATGATCAAGGTTGACTTGAGAGGCACCGGGAGGCGGAGGTGGTCTTGAGCGGTGTAGGTGGTACCGGTGGGTGCAGGTGCTCATAACCAGGATGGTTTGTCATGTTACCGGTAAGAATGAGGCTTGGGAGTGGGGTTGAGTGTACGGGGATGTGCATGTACCCGCTGGCTCATATACTCGGAAGCTCAAGTACCCGGAAGCCTTAGATACCCGGAAAGCACATGTACCCGGAAGCCTTAGATACCCGGAAAGCTCAAAGGCTTGGGTGAGGTTGAGGGTGGGCGTCCTGCATGTACCCATGTACCCGATAGCTCATGGTACCCGTACATGACCCTTACTCAAGGTCGGAGATTCATACCCTAACTCCTAGGGCCCCTCCTTCTAGCGCCAATGTTTCTACTGAAGAATACGGTAACTAAGAAGCATGATGGGGAGAGAGAGAGAGATGACACCGCATGTATAGTGGTTCACCTTGCCCTTGAGGCAAGGCTACGTCCACTTAGAGATTCCACTAGTAGTGAGGCCAAGTAGCCTTTGTTGTGATACAAGTGTGGGGATCATGAATCCATCCCTTCCTAGAAGGGGAGGACTTCCTCTTATAGCTAAAGGAAGTCCCCATCTAGTTTACATTTCCGATGTGGGACATAATACACATATTGCTTCTCTTGAAGCCTTTTGGAGAGCATGGGAGGGTGGCCTCCCTATGAGGTACCGGCCGACCTCCACCATAGCGAGGTAGCTCGGGTGTCGGACTACCGGATGCATGTCGTAGGCGGGACTAGCCATGTCACGGGGCCCACGTAAGAGGTCGTTGATCATGCTTGGCGGTATGTGATATAGGTGGTATGTACACTTAACTTCAATCTTCTGATGCTCCTGTTGTTGCTAATTGAAGGAGAACTTCGATACAATATGTTTGGTGTTGTCTACTTTGATGAAGAAGCATTATGGGCTAAATTATTACGGATTATTACATAAAATGTGCCAGAAAGCATTTGCCCAAATTTATTACCTGTACATAATGCCAGAAGCATTAATGGGATTTTGAACCCATTTCCTTAGGTATATAACCGCTGCATTAATTTATTTATGTTACGATTAATAACATATTTGAATTTGGTTATGTTATAATTGTAAATTAAAGAGGCTGAGTCAGAAGCTCAAATCAAGCCCAAAAGTCATAACAACAAATTTGAGCAAGAAGCTCAGGCCCAAGTTGCAAGGCCAGAATAGAAGCTCACTACATGTTACCATGACAAAAGTTATGAATCTTCTCAAACAGGCTCATCCAGTTGGATGCGATGTCTAGGAAAGGTTCAGATGAGGCCGTGTACTTAGCGAGCCTCGCTCCACCTAAACCTCATCTTTCCTTACCTGGTCGTATTCAATTGGAGTTACCGAAAGGGTTGAGTAATAATTTTCATTCCTTGCAGACCAGCCTGAGCCCAGCAGGCCACTCTCCCTCTGCAGGACCTAGCAGCCAGCAGCCTCACATACTCTTTGACTAGCGCATGAAAGCCTAGGTCACAAGCCGCAGACTAAGCCCGATAGGCTTCACTATCAAGCCCACTCCTTCTTTGGTCCAGCAGAATCAAAATAAAAATGATTTCATATTGTAAATCATATTGTAATAAATTCACCATATCTAATATGTGTAATTAATTGCCAGAACTTTATTCACATAATTGTGTGATAATTATTGTTATTTACTAGCATGCAATTAATATCTCAATTGATTTATGATTTCCATTTATCCAATTTGTGAGATATTATTACAATTTACCTTTTTCAATATTTTGTGTTACTTGTCTGAATTTTCGCACTAGAATATATGTGTAGAAAATGCAGGTACCTAATGAACTAGAAGTTCTAAATGAACCCGTAGTTCATATATAAATCGAACTTGTAGTTTCGATAATGCCGTTTAAGAAACTTGAAGTTTCCTTTCATAAATTCACCACACATGATAAAACCAGTAGATTTTACATGTCTAATCCGATTTTTCATACCATGTTATAGAACCTGAAGTTCTCATTACTTGCTTATGGATGATATTACCCAAAGCACTAATATTATTTGTTCCTTTCCTGTAAGAAATGTCAAATCTCAACATGTTTGACTTTGTTGCTTTGGAGGTCTCCAGAAGAAACTATCTAAAGTGAACTCAAGATGTGAAAATTCATCTGACTGCAAAGAAGATGAGATCAACAATCGATATTGACAATGTCGTCACTGAGGCTTTTAAGGCGAGTGTCATAATGTTCATAAAGAAACATATGGAGAGAGCACTCCAAGTTAAGTACCCGATTAAGAGGATACACAGACTCTTTGGGTTGCTCTGGAAGAGCACTTTCACCATCAGATGACCATTTTCTTGCTTGAAGCAAGACATGATTGGCAGAACAAAAAAAACCCATATGACCGTCATCCACGTGGCCAAGGCCCACGTTGTGGGAACCGTGATGCCCTAACTCAACAAGCCTGAGTTGAAAGGAACACTGGTCAGGCCTGTCGCCACCAGAATCAGCATGATCTTTGTTATCAATGTGGAGGAATTGACTGCTAGTCCCGCACCTGTTGTGCGATAGCCTAAGCAATAGGTGAGTATTACGCCGGTCGCGAAACTGAAATACCAACTTTATTAAAGGGTCATTTTCTATTGATTCCACACTAGAGATCATGGATTTTCAGCCAGTTACTGACATACCGAGGATTAGAACTCGAAGACATGGGTAAAATTGGCCCCTTGTGTCATATCTATTTCATCTTAATGAATGAAACATCTTCGGATTTTGGTGATTTATGTTTTCAATTATTTTGGATTATAGAAATGTGGTTATGTTCGAATATATTTAATTCAATAAACTTATTCATACATGTGATCCATTGAATTAAATAAATGAATAGACATATTCTGTGGGGAAGTTTGTTGTCTGTTAAAAGTGCTATTACGCACACCATACTCCCAGATCAGAGATATTTTTCAAACTTATTGTCTATTCATACCTCTGTGACAATCGTATCAGGGCAATCAACCTGATAAGGGCTATGGCAAAGCCTACTTTATGTTGTCCAATGGTACTGAACTTACCATTAATGAGGCCTTATATTCTCCACGTTCCAGAAGAACGTTATTGAGTATTAAGGATATTCGAACCAACGGTTATCACGCTGAAACCACTGAGAAAAATGCGTGGAATATCTTTGTATAACCTCCGAGTGTGCGGCCAGAAGCGTACATTGGAGAAATTGAAATCTGTTAGCTAGAAGCTAACTAATTCAAGCAATTACTTGCTATGGCATGACCTTTTGGGACATCCAGGTCAAAGTATGATGCACCGTATCCTCAATTCATTGCAGGTGCACCCCCTTCTGAATAAGGGTCTTGTATATAATAATACGCTATGCCATACTAGACCATCATATGCAAAGACTAGTACATACACCGCCATTTTTCTGCACATAATGCAAGGGAAATTTGTGGACATATCCAACCACCATGTGGACCAGTTAAATATTAATGGTTTTGGTTGATGTATCGACAAAGTGATCACATGTTACACTATTGTCCACAAGAAAACGCTGCTTTTGCTAAACTCTCACCCAGATCATGAAATTGAGGGTTCACCACTCGGATTATCCCATAAAGTCTATAAGACTTGATAATACCGGAGAGTTTACATCGAAGTCTTTCGATGATTATTGCATATCCTTTGGGATTGATGCTGAACATTTATTTCCCTATGTTCACACCCAAGATGGTCTCGCAGATAGAATCTTGGTAATGCGCACCAAGCTTCTAATTTCTGCATGGAGCTATGCAATCTTGCATGCAGCTACGTTGGTCCCGTTGAGGCCCACTGCTACCAACCTTACTCCGCGTTACAGCTGGTGACTGGGTACGAACTTGATGTTTCGCACTTACACTCATTTGGGTATACAGTTCTCGTGCCAATTGTGCCGTCACAACGTACAAACTTGGGTCCTCAACAAAGGATGGGCATACATGTCGATTATGAATCCTATCCATTATGTGCTCTTTCGAGCCCTTGACAGGTGATCTCTTTACCGCTAGATTTGCGGATTGTCACTTTGATGAAACAGTCTTCCCGCCGTTAGGGGGAGATAAGAACGTTACTGTTCCTGATGAACGACGTGAATTGACGTGGAATGTCCCCACTATGTCTCATCTTGATCCCCGAACCGCACAATGTGATAATGAAGTGCGGAGAATTCTAGATCTACAGAGTGTAGCCCAAAATATGCCAGACGCTTTCTTTGATCTAGCTAAAGTGACGAGATCATATATACCTGCTGCAAATGTGCCTGCAAGGATAGATGTCCCTGTAGGATGTGTCGTCCCAGATGGACGAGGTACGACCATAGCGGCTAACCAGTCATATGTCCCTGCCCAGAAGTGAGGTAGACCATTAGGTTCGAAGGATTCTTATCCCCAGAAGAGGGTAAACTTGGCACAAATGAATCCTCTTGACATCGCAATCTCAAACCGATTCATCTCATGAGATAAATCCGGATTATAGGTCTGTCCTAGAAGAGACGATGTTGGGGGACGCTCCAACATTTGAACCCACTCCCGAGAATAGAGAAATCTCAGTAAATTTAGTGAGATTTGGAATTGGAATGAGATCATCATCGATGATATATTAGTATTTGCGGTGGCCACAGAAAATATAATAAGCGATGACCTCGAACCCTGCTTTGTTGATCAATATTAACAAAGAGAAGACTGGCCAAAAAGGAAATAAGCAATCCAGGTCAAATTAGATTCCTCGATAAAGAGAAAGGTGTTTGGACCTGTTATTCCTACACCTCCCCATGTTAAACCCGTAGAATTTAAATGGGTATTTGTAAGGAAGCGTAATGAGAAAAACGAGATTGTGATACACAAGACTCGTCTAGTGGCGCAATAA
The DNA here is from genome assembly GCA_024704745.1 of Rosa lucieae. Classification (NCBI taxonomy): domain Eukaryota; kingdom Viridiplantae; phylum Streptophyta; class Magnoliopsida; order Rosales; family Rosaceae; genus Rosa; species Rosa lucieae. Next base: position 25,145 of record JANPXK010000451.1, read on the forward strand.
TTTTCTCAACGCCCTGTGGTTGATTACGAGGAGACGTATTCTCCCGTAATGGATGTCAGAACGTTCCACTACCTTTTCAGTTTGGTAGTTTCCGAAAAACTGAATATGCAGCTTATGAATGTGGTCACAGCTTATCTCTATGGGGATCACGACACAGAGAATACATAAAAGTTCCAGAAGGACTTAATATACCCGATGCAAATAGTTCTAGATCATGGAACACGCTCTTCATTAGTTTTGAGGCGTTCACTTTATGGATTGAAAAAATCTAGACGGAGGTGGTATAACCGTCTAAGTGAATATTTGATCGGGATGGGGTATGTGAATAATAAACTATGCCCATGCGTGTTTATTAAGGAAACAAGTTTCAGGTTTGCAATTGTGCGGTCTATGTCAAAGACATGAATTTGATTGATATTCCTGAAGAAATCAAGGAAACCGCAAAGCACATGAAGTCGGAATTTGAAATGAAAGGCCTTGGGAGAATAGATTATTGTCTCGACCTGGAGCTCGAGCACAGTGCAGATGAAAAATTTGGTCCATCAACCAAATTACATCTAGAAGATGTTAAGATGCTTTAATGAGGATAAAAGCAAGCACACCCATGGTCGTCTGAAGTCTAGAGAGAACCGTATCGTCCTGCAGATGATAACGAAGAGATATTGGTGCCAGAAGTCCCATATCTAAGTGCAATAGGCGCATTATTGTACTTGGCTGAATGACCTAGACAGGACATCTCATTCGATGTGAACTTGTTAGCTAGATATAGCTCTGCGCCAACACGCTGCCTCTAAAATGGCATAAAAGACATTTTTCGCTACCTTATAGGTACAGCGGATATGGGCTTATTCTATCCCTGTGCATCAAGGAATGGATCAAACCCCCTTGATCCTCAGAATGATGCTCGCCTTGTTGGATATGCTGATATAGACTATCTATCAGACCCGCACAAGGCATGTTCCCAGACTGGTTATGTCTTTACTATTGGGAATACTGCAATTTCTTGGAGGTCTACGAAATAGACACTTGTTGCTACCTCTTCGAATCATGCTGAGATACTAGCTCTTCACGAAGCAGTATGTGAATGTACATGGCTAAAAGCCGTTACAAAGCATGTTCGAAGCACATGTGGACTGCATTCCACCACTGATGAACTAACCATTATCTACGAGGATAATGCTGCTTACATAGAGCAGATAAAGATGAGTT
>JANPXK010000452.1:0-21825 GCA_024704745.1 Rosa lucieae
CGACTGCCACTCACACATAGATTGTGCGAGGAGGAGAACTAATAACCTCGACTACCATTCGCACATAGATTGTGCGAGGAGGAGAATATCACCTCGACTACCACCCACGTGAGGAGGAGAAAGCTACCTCACTGCCACCCACAAACACAAAGTAAGTGAGGAGGAGACCTAAGCACATGACCCGCGTATGGTGAAAAGATAGTCGAAAGCCAAGAAAAACTGTATAATTTCCCCACTTATTTCACAAAATAATAATCCGAATGTATAAAGACGTGGCCCCGCACGCCAAGCTCATCTCAGGTTCAAATACAAATAGGGTATAAATAAGTATAAAATCTTGCTTCATCGAAATCTCATTATAATCTCTAATCGTCGAATAAAATAAAATAAATAGTATAAATGGATCCGCATAAATCAAAATCCTCAAATCGAGCATAACGAAACTTAATTCAAAAGTTCAAACCAATAAATCATTCAATAAACCAAACCAAAATAAAATGCTCGATAATTAAGTGGATAATTCAATATCTTAAAACTTGCGGAATTTAATTTGCATGCATCAATTAAAATCAAAGGTCCACTCACAATATGCGGTCAATCCTGACGTCGCTCGTGATTCTCCTCGTATGGAGACTCCTCTCGTCCTGTATGAATAACAATCATAAATATATAATTCACAGGACGGAACTTTGACTTTACGATACTCATAATTGGAAATTCAAAATAATCCCCCCTTCCTAAAATCGACTTCTCAACACTCTACAACGTCCATCCCTAACTCCATCAATATTCATTCACCGATAAATTAATCCTCGAGTGAATTCGAAATCATTCCGGCGTTCGAATTCATGTAAACCGTTAATTAAACAATTTAAACTCAATCCGAAATTCCTCCGATGTCAACCAAACTTCACACATTACATTCTACAATCATTAACTGGTATAGGGAATTAAAACGACATCTAAAACCCTGCTATACGCGCCTCCACGCGCTACCTACAGTGGCGGCACGTGGGGACCACGCGCCGGCGGCGACTTTCTCCGATGACCACCAAATTCCGGCAACAACATCATCTCAACAGACCCAATCAACTTCTCAACTACAACATTGATCAATTTTACCTCTAAGTGGCCGGATCGAACCGGTGAAAATTTTCCAGAAAAGCTCAAGAACCCTAGAATCGGGTTCGATCGATTCCCCCTCTACACTGCAAATTGAGAAGCAAGACCTTAGGCAAAATGATCTCCTGCAAAAACCGAACCTTCGACGTGAATATGGTGGCCGGAGGTGGCCGGTATGGCCGGAAATAGGCAAAATCCCCAAAACTGCAACCTTACCTTCCCGGGGTGAAATCGAGCTTTTCCGGCCAAAACTCCCCAAACCCAGGTCACTGGTATCACAAGCGGGTTGAGGCGCCCCTGTGGTGACCGGTTGCACGCCGGATGGTGGCCGGAATCGCCGGAATTGATGGAAGAGGGAGAAGGGCCGAACTGGAGGAAGAGAGATCAGGGGAGAGGAGAGAGAAAGAGTTGGGGTGGTTTCCGGAAATGGAAACCCACCCGGGTAACTTTCCATTTTTATCAAAAAGTTACCATGAACAGTAACTTTACAATTTCGGCCATAACTCTCGCATACGAAGTCCGATTTTTACTAACCACATATGCTCGCGCTCGGTTTAACGTCCCCTACAACTTTCGTGAAGAACATTTTCTCAAATTTTGACCCGAACAAAAGTCAACTTTTAGGGCCTCTAAATCATTCATAACGGTTAAAAAGAAAGTATCCAACAATTATATCCCAAATAAAGAGTAAATCGAAATTTCTAGGTTCGGGATGTAACATCATTAGTTCTTGGTGAAGTGTGGATGGAACACAATCGTTCTTGTGGATCCAGTAGCGGCCCAAAATTACTCTGTAAGCAGCATAACAATCTATCACAAAGAAGGCATAAACACCTTCTGCCAGGCCAACCTTAATTCTCAGGAAGAGCAAGCCCATAGTAGTAGTCACCGTTCCCTCGAAGTTCTTGAGGGTAAGGGAGGTAGATTGGATCTTTTCCTTCTTGATCCCCAGCAAGTGCACGGTTCTCATAGTTATGACATTAACAGCTGCACCTGTATCAACCATGATCTTGCTGATCTTGACGCCGTAAAAGTCAGCTGTGATCAACAAAGGCCTCATGTACTGGACCATTGCCGGTGTTGGTATGCTAAATCTCATAAATAAGCCTCTACTATTGGTGTCTTCAGTCTCCAGGAAGACAGCCTCCTCTGCTGGTATTGAGGTTTTGAAGTAATTTCAACCACTTGTTCGCCTGATTCCTCAATTTCTACTGCCTGGCATTCCAGAGCCGCAATTGGCAGAGCGTACTTTACTGGTAGTACATATACCATGTTACATGTGGTGTCCACCACTTCTTCCTCTTCCATGTCATCGTCCAGATTTAGCTTAGGTTCATCCACTGGGATGCTCAGATCAGTCTCTTCATTCAACTTCTTGGCGACATAAGCGACTAACGACTCCTCTTCCATTGTAGTCGTTGTCTGGTCTTGCCTGAGAACTGCAGGGGTAGGCGTCTGTCTCGGTGGGTGCTGCCTTGATAGGAGCATTTTAATGTGATGTTTTAATAGTTATTTCCTCATATTTTTCCTAGTTATTTCCTTAAAAAAATCAATTTTAATAAACTTTCTATTTTTAGGTACCAAGGAGCAAATGGAGAAGAAATGAGCTTAAAGGTACATGAGAAGCAAGGGAACATTGGAAATGATAGAGGAAAGGCACGAGGGTTGCAGAAATGAGCTAAAATGAATAAATGAAGTTTTCCTGGTCCAACCAGAAAATCCTGGTCCGACTAGGAAACCCAGTTAAACCAGGAATCCTGGGTCAACTAGGAAACATGATCGGAGAAATGAAGAAAAATTGCGAAAAATATTGAGTCCTAGTTGGACTAGGAAACCTACTTCTGCCAGGAAAAGGAATCCTAATGACATAAGGAGTCCTAGTTGAACTAGGAAAGCTAAAGAAGATTCCAGAAGATTCACGATCATTTCATGTGAAGAGTCCTCGTTCAACTAGGAGTCCTGATGACACTAGGATACCTGGGTGGACAAGGAGAGCCCAAGAACAAGCTCAAAACGTCCTCTACAAAGGTGATATGGATTGGGAGTCATTTTTGACAAGAAAAGATGGTTAAAAATCAAATTTGGAGTCCGTATTTGACATATAGTGATTTTGGCCGAATTTCAAGAATATATCTAGATAATGACATCTCAATTAAATCATAAATGCATCTCGAATGATCATGGCCAAAGGGAGACTTCTACAGATAATGAAGGAGAATTTCAAGGGATTGCAACAAGCAGAAAGGTTGAAAACAGGTCCAAAAACATTCCTTGATGTCCACTTTCATTCTTGGTCGAAATTAAAGTGATAAATCAGAAATCATTTATTTAAATTCGGCAAAAATATAATCTCCCTTAAATCAAGGTGTTAATTTGGAGGCTTCTCATTGGCTGGATGACATAGCAAAGCTGACGTGGAATTAATTCATTGGTTGGAGCTATGTGGCGCAAGCAGATAATTCCTAGAAATTTAAAGAAGGATCCAGAAGCCCCAGACATCTCCTATATATAGATGCACCCTGCAAGCCTCATTCACCACATCTCCCATAATTCGAAACACCAAAAATTATGTCCATTCTCTAGTCATCAGAAGCTCTGCGTCTCAACCAAGGAGGAGAAGAAGTCATGCAATACATCAAGATCCTAGCCGTCATACACCCTTGTGTCGTCCCTAGAAGATTGCTTGCTTTCAAGGATCTTCAAGTTCTTTGTCTCAAGGCTTTGTCATTCATCTTTCACAGTGTATTTCATACATTCTTTTCTTTTCCTTTGTTTGATTCGTAGAGTTATGAATTCTAGTTAACATGACGTTAAGGGAAAAGTTTAAATCTCGTTTATATGTTTTAAAATAAAGTTGTGATTTCTATATGTTGATTTCTATCTTTCTTATGTGAGATTGCTTGATTGATTTTGGATTACAGAAAACTTTTATATGTATGTGTTCTTTGGTGGCCAACTTAGGATATATGCATGTAATTGGTGCTAGATTTAGGTAAACAATTCACCTAATAGTTTTGTGAACCTATTTCATAAGTAGTAGTAAAGGCTTTGGACAAAAGTCGAAATCAACTAAGGAGAATTGCAAATAGATGAACTTTTTCATACTAGGTTATGCACCTTAGTTGACATCCTTTCTTTGTTCTTCATGCATTCAACATTTTTTGAGTAGCTAACTTTAGACTATGATTGCATGTTTAATAGGTTTAATTTAGGTGCTTTCACTTAGATTAAACATTTAAGGAAAGTAAAATATGGGAAATCATTTGCTTATTAACGTTTCACATGGTCAACTTCTTTCTCATAACATAGAAAATCAATTATAGGAATTGTAATTGGATTTCATTCATATGATTGTAGTTTTGATCATTGTTCCTTGCGCTCCACCCTTGTATATGTGTTTTTATGTTTCCTTTATTTTATTTCTTTTCATTTTTGATTTTAATCATAAATCCCCTAATTTCTATCTTATGTATTTTTGTTTTTTTTGTTAAATAATATTTTATACTTATATGAATTCTTTATTTGTTTATGCAATTACAGGTGTACCCTCAATTCCCGGCTTCAACGATCCCTACTTATTCTATACTGACAACTACATTTTGCAGGGTTAAATTACGCGCTTGTTTTTAGTGTACCATGCCTTTGCTCCACTATTGGAGCCTCTTCTGAAGCGCGAACCACTATGCTCTGAACCTTCTTGGGCCTCCACAGTTTGCTCTCAGTAATATTTACCTTGCCGCCCAGTTTCTCGAAGACTGAAGGCTTGGAATCTGGTTCTTTGCGAAACAACCTGCACCTAACGCTAGGTCTCCTTGCCGGCAAGGTTTCTCTCTTTACTGTTAGAGGATGGGTATTCTTTTTCTCCTTAGAAGTTCTGTAGAAAATGTTGGGCTTAGGGGCCCTAGGTGCAAATTTAACATGTCTTTGAAAAGCTTTGGGCGTAATAAGGGGTTGGCGGCTAATGCCTCTATCTTCCTGAGATAATGCTCCAGGGACTTGGTCAGCTATGAAGACTTGATCAAACCTTGGTCCATGGCTTCCGAGGTTCGCTTGGCTTCCCCAAAGCGGCGTTGGATCTTTCTTTTCTTCGAATAGCTAATTTCCACTGCCTTGCCCTTCTCCCTCATATATATACCACTGTCCCTCTTTAATGACAGAGGTTGAAGCCGGTGGAATGTATGGTTTGGTGAGGATGTCTTTCTACTTGCCCTTACCTTGGACCTCCTTCTTCTTTTCTTCTTTCGCAGCCTTTAGCTTTTTGAACATATTGGAATCTATAGGAGAAGAAGACTCTCCAGACCTGCCTTTCTCCTTAGGACTAAAAGGCTTGAAGCTTCTAGAAAGCGAGCCCAACTTGATTGGCGGGAAAGAACCAAAGCGGAAGGTCTGCTCGACCTCTTCTTGTGGCACTAGGATACCACACTCTTCTTTGCATCACGAGCAGAGAACAATAGGGGAAGCGGGGAAGCCTCTTTGATAGGTTTAGGCTTCTTCTTCGCAGACTGTTCTTTGTCTTCTTCCTCCTGACCTTTTGGCAGGGCAAGCCCCAAATTTCACCCTGAAATCTAAAGTGGCCCTGCGGGACCCACTTTTAAAGAAGATTTTACCGAAGAATTTCTGCAGAACCTCCCCTAAAAGTAGTCAACCCAAACCTGTACGAATCCAAAAACACTTCTAAAAACCCAATCGTAACCTCCTAGAGCCACCTTGCTCCCTTATTCGAAACCACCTCACAATAATAAAAAAAATAACACTAATACTTCAAATGCTTAAAGTCTAACAAAACTCCATAATTAAATACAACAATTCACCAAAGTTAGGTCAAGGACCTCAAATATAATTTACTACAAGTCTGGGTCACAATTCCTATAGTAATTAATCAGAGCAATCTAAAAACAGAAATTGATATGAAGTTCAGTAGGTTAAATAGGTAACCTACTATATGAGATGACAGAATTAGATTCGGTCACTATGGCTCACTCCTAATGCACAGAGCAACAACGCTGTGAACTGAGCATTTGAAACCGAAGGGCCTAAGGGGAAAGCATTTGAAAACGTTAGTGTGAGTGGACAAAAAGTTAATAATTATAACATCAAGAAAAACTTATACTTTCCCATAGTTTAACTTTGGAACAAAAAAAATGAATTTCCGATGCATGCAAGATTTAGAAAAAGTTATTGTCTTAACTTCGAAAGGAGCGTAAGAAAGAAAAATAATCCAGCCCCTCTGGTTATAATAAACAATTAATATAGGGAAGAAATTATCACCATGCTCTACTCTTGACTGCCACTCACACATAGATTAGGTGAGGAGGAGAACTAATAACCTTGACTACCACTCACGTGAGAAGGATAATAAATCACCTCGACTGCCACTCACAAACACAAAGTAAATGAGGAGGAGACACTATAGAACCACCCCAGTATGGTGAAGAAAACAATAGAAAACTAATGGATCCATAAATCCATAAAGCTTCTCCAATTTCTCACGAGAAAAATAGATATATTCCAATGACGTGGCTCCGCACGCCCAAATATTCTCAAATTCATAATCGAGATAAATCATAATTAATCTCCGAAAATCAATTCATATTACCAAAAACAATTCATAACTCCAAATCCAAGCATAACAATTTCATATCTGAAATTCATATGGAAGACAATGCCAAAATTATAATCCAAAGCAAAATATTATGCTTGATAAATAAAATGATAAATAAATAAATCAATCCATCATCATTTCAGAAAAATAATTGCATGCATCATTATTTAAAACAAAAGTCCACTCACAGTATTCGGCTAATCCTATCGTCGATCGGTATTCTCCTCGTTTGGAGACTCCTCTCATCCTGTACGAATAGCACTTGTAAAAATATAATTAGAGGACGGGAATTTAAATTTACGATAATTAGAAATTGAAACTAAAAACGTCTCCTTCAAACCCAACTCCTTCAACCCACATCGAATTCTATCCAACAACACTCACAATGTCGATTCGCCGATTACAAATTATAAGCAACTTCGAGAGAAATCCTACGGTCGGATTCTCGTAATCGATAACCGAAATTCTAAATTTTTGGAAATTCATAATCAACTCAAAACTCCTCCAATCTTCACCAAAATCACAAATACAAGTTCTATAGCAATTATAGGATTAAATTAGCCAAAAACATATACTAAAACCCTGCTCCAAACGCATCTACGCGCCACCCACCGTCGGTCAACTCCACCTCCGGCCATAATTTTAGTAGCAACATCACAACATCAATACAAATAAATTTCTCAACTGCACCTAAGCCTAATTATACCTTGAATTGCTGGAATTGGAGCAAAACCTGAAGAACACCAAAATGAACAGTGAAAACTTCAAATCGTCAATTCTCCTTCCGCACCTTAAATTGGATCATGAAACTTGGAGGGATTCATCAGCAAGGAATGGGCTTTCGATCAAAGTTGATTTTGTGGTCGGTGGTTCCCGGAATTGGAAGAAATCAATGAAAATGATGATCTGCTACAGTAAACTTCTAAGCCTTGATTCGTTCTCCTCCGGCCAAATCACAGTAATCCACGACCACAATCGTGTAGAGGAAGAGGAGACAAGTCTGTGCAGGCCGGCAGAAAAACGAAGGGGAGAAAGAGAGAGACCGACGCGGGGGAAGAGGGAGAGGAAGAGAGAGAAAATCAAGGTAGCTTTCCGGAAATGGAAACCTACCACAGTAACTTTCTATGTATATAGAAAGTTACCATGAACAGTAAGTTCCACATTTTAAACCATAATTTTCACATACGAACTCCGATTTAAGTGTACCACATGTCCACGGACTCGGTTTAACGTCTTATACAACTTTCGTGAAGAAAAGACTTGTCTTCAAATGATGAAAACTGAAACCGAGGACGAAAAAACGTATAGCAATTCACTTATACATAGTAAAAGGGTAAATCAGATACGAGGCGTATTACCTTTAGTGGTGAGGTCAAGGATTTGTCTTCACTGGCCTTTCTTATTGCAGGCCACATTCACTATATTCACCCCCGTGTCAGGAAAGTCAGATTAACCAGAGCTGCTGTAGTGGTTAGGGATTCAACCTGTAGACTCCCATTGTTCAACTAGACCTGGATCTGATCCTTCATCTTTACGCATTCAGCTGTATTATGATTACACAGATTGTGGAACTTGTAATATTTCTTCCCTTTTAACTAATCTGGTATGAGGAATGGCCCAGAGTTAGTTTTCACCATCTTCGCGACTATCATCTCATCCAATATCTCATGCGCTTTGTTTATATCATATGTATAAGTCACGAACTCAGGCTTGGTAAAAGCCACTTACTTGAGCTTGACCGGCTCCTTGGTGAGTTTTAACTGCTTGAGTGCAAGGTTATTTTTCCCCGTTAGCTCAAGGGCGGAGACATCGTGCTCTTCTTCTTCTTCTTCTGGGATCGCCTCTTCAACTTGATAATAAGGATTTTGGGTGGTTGGCTGATAATTTATAGCGGCCACTATCCGATGTTTTCCTAGGACATATGTCCCCTTAGAGGCATTCTTCCTTGCATCAGTCTCCCTGAGGAGGTGTTCGAAGCTACTTACCTCTGTGGTCAACTTTCTTATAGACTTGAACAGGTTACCATGTTGCTTCTTACGCTGGTGTGGTTCCAAGCCCTTGATCGCCAGTTTAACCAATTCTTGCTCTGGCAATACCATGTTCAACTTTGCCTTTTGAATCTGGAAGGGCTCGAGATAAGCGACAGCAAACTGAGTAGGCTGCTGAGACATCTGGGTAAGTAAGGGTAGGTCAACCTCGGGCTCTATAGCTCCAGAGGTCTCCCTAAAAAGCTTCTCTATTGCTGTCCAATTAGCAACTGATCTTGCCTTCAGCTTGGAGAACCAAGTAAAAGCAGCCCCTGATAGAGAAGTTCCAAAGATATGATCTTGCACTTCAGGCTGTCATCAATATGATACTGGCCGCACCGCACCCTAAACCTAGCCAAGTGAGTCACAGCTGACTCATTATCCTCCATTGAGAAAATTGAGAATATGATATTCTTGTAACTCTTGGGATACGGCCCTAGCATGATGTGCCGAGGAAAAGGTCCCTCATAAACCTCGTCCAGCTTAGGCCTCTGATTAGCAACCCTAATCATCTTCTCTACTTCATCACTTCTTACATACTCTAGACCAGGAGGAGGTGTTGGAGCTATTACTACAAGTGTCTGCCAGACAAACGGTGGGAAAGATGCAGCTTGGCCAATGGCCTGGCTAGTAAGCCTGGCCAATGGCTGCTATCTCCCTCATGTGAACAATATGAGGTGTGGCTGAAGGTTGTAGGGTAGGAGTTGGACCAGACTGCTCTTTCGCGAGCGCCACAATTTTAACTAGGTTTCTCGCCTGGTCAATCCCATTATAACCCTCTGCAAGTTCTTGATAAACATTCTCCGCACTGTCACTTTCATACTGGGAAAACTCAAATGGATCAGAGGAGGTCCCCTCACCAATCTTCAATGTCTTGCTCATCTTTCCACCTGCGAGTCAGGTCTTTGGTATTTCGATGACTTGAGCTTTGTCCTTGTTCTTGGAGGAGGAAACAGTACGTCCTACATGTGTTATAGTAATGGTATTACTAGTGCTACCCCTTTCTCTAGCGTTGGGAGGGATGTACTTTCCAGAGTTGACCGGGCCAATCACCATGCGAAGGATTTCACTGGGTTCGCCAATAGTGTTCTTCAATACATTCGTGGCTTGATCCAAATCAACCTTTTGCATTGCAACCTGGGTAGCCAAGTTGGTCCCATCTTTAAGCAAGGCAGTGATTTTTGATGTAGTATTCTTGCCCTGGGATGCTATCAAGCTCATAAGCTGCTCGTGCATTTCTTTTGCTTGATGTATGCTCTATCTTCACTTAAGTCTCCCGAGCATCTCGGTCAGCTCGCTGAGCTGCTTCATGAGCAGTACGTGATGACTCCACGAACCATCTGGTCATCTTCTCCCAAAATCTGTCATTGTTAATCTTTATGATAGCTAGCTGATCCTCTATGCTCGCATCCTTCGGGATGGAGAAAGGAGCGAGCTCATCAGGTTCAGTTATCACGCCAGCCACAATAACATTGGTGGTGGCAAAGGCATCAACAACCTCATTAGGTTGGATGACAGCAGATTTTTCGCCCTCAGTGGTGGCGGGTTGTGAATTTCCTCCTTCAGAATTTGAGATCGTAGGAGATGGCTGGTTCAGGGAAAATGTTCTCGTAACCTGTTTTTCAAAAAGACCACAACAGTCAGCACGAGGGTGCGGTCTGTAACTGGAGGTCTTGTGTTTTGGGCAGTTCAGGAAAATCTTCTGGTAAGAATTACCTCCTGACTTCCCTATGGTGGAAAACGTGAAGAAACTCTAATGCAAGTCCACTGGGCATGCCAAAATGTTTGGCTTAAAACCAGTCTAGCTAGCAAACAGTCTCTTTTGAATGCGCGAGTATGCCAATACCTTGTGGTGTAGTCGTCGGGGTGTCCCCTTGACCTGACTTCTTCACAAGCGCCGTGGACAAGGAGAACACCAACCTCGTCACAAGCCTCTTTTCTATGCCTTACGAATAAGAACTTGGGGTGTGATTTCTTGCGTCACTGAGTCGATACTTAACATTGTAGGTTAAGCAGAGCAATCACCAGGAATTAGGAGAAAGCATGGGTTTACTAAAGCGTAACTTTAGCTTCGCTGGGTTGCGAGGGCGTTACCCTTGCTTCGTTGGTTTCAACTAGGTTGAAGGTAGGTTGCTCCAGATAGACTTTGGATAATCTGAGAGATTAGTTGACTGAAGAGTTGTCCTTAGTTGTCCCTTGAAACCTGGTATTTATACCAAGGGTTTCGAATGTTCCTTGCCATAGAAAGATTATTAATTGAAGATTCCTAATTGGTCTCTGCTACTCAAATCCTATAAAGGCTCGTTTTCCTTATGGACTCCGAAATTAGCGAAGCTATAACCCAAAACTGAGAAGACTCATTTTTGGGCCTCAGGTATTAGTCCGCTATGCTCAACCCTCTTAAAGGATATTGCCAAAATTACTTTTGGGCTCAAACATGAGCTATGAAATGTGATATGCTCTTCGAGCTGTTCGTGTTTGTATAATTAGTTTTTGGTTTTGCTTGCATATTGACAGATTGATGATTTGTGTTTTTCGGTGTCATCAGAGTTCATTGTTCACTGTGCTCTTTTCGAGTTTCTTGGTTTGATTCCAGAGTTGATTCTCATCCTAGAGGAATAGTGGGTGCTCAATGATACTCAATTCTAGAACTGTTAAGTGGAATGCGAATTGGGTAGCAAGACAAGGAGTTCATCAAAAGAAAAATCTAGGGAAATTGGTGAAGTCTGGCGTTGAGGCTGAAGGGAACTAGTAACAGGATATTGAATCTTGTTCAAATCAAATTCATGGTAAGGGTTGCTCTTTAGCTTAGCTATCCGAAATTGGGTCCTCATCTTACTTGAAATGTTTTTATTGTTGTTGTTGTGTTAGAATCAGATGAGGAGTAGTGGTCACTACTAGAATTATGCCCTCAGACATCGGCCAAAAACTGATGAGAAAAATATTTACGACCGATGTCTTAGTGGGTGATGAGAAAGGTTCGAAAAATCCAGACATCAATTTTTAGCCGATGTTTGGTATCAATATACACATCGGTTACACATAATAAATCGATGTAAATACGTTTAAATGATAACAAATTTATATGTTTAACTATTGTTAAACCATCCTTTTATTGCATTTAATGCTTAAAGAAATATATATCCTACAGCACAACTATGCATTTTAACATCGTTATTCATTTAAAAACGATGACTGATACTGTTTCACACATCGGTTTTCTAATCTTTATTGTAACGCTCCAAACTGCACATCATCAGCTTGAATACGTTACAGTGCCGCGAGTCTTTAAAACATAAACTGAAAATTCAATTTACATTCTAGAAATTCACTAGGCATTTGTTCGAAATAAATTTTGACAAAAATTCGCAACGGAAACTTTTAAATTCTTTTGAGGTGAAAACCTTTCTAAAACTTTAAATTCAAATGCTCGTCCAGGACTTAACATTGCAAACAATCGAGGAATAAAGGATTAGGCACACAACAAACAGTTTTCAACAAGTTCCGGAATTACAATTTTAAGGAACAGGAATAAGATTGGAACCCAGAACCTGATTTCTATTAAAATTTGCACACCCAGCTCTGTCCGCTCCAATTCCTTTACCAGTGCATAGTACCGGCATCCACACTGTTGTATGGGTGAGCTTTCGTCCTCGCTGCTCAATAGGGGCTTCACCCGACTAGTTTGAAAACCGACACATAAGATAATAATTTGGGATCACAGTATGAAAAAGTTAAACCATTTCTTTAAAGAACGACAAACTTTAAATATCTTTCGGACTCAAAATCCAATGCACGAAACTCAAAGAAATGTATAATACCTGATGGCAGTCCTATGGACCAACTACACGGCCTTACCTCAAATAAAATCATCAACAGGTAAGCGTAGTGAGAGCGTCCACTTACGCCATATCACCTAGAAATAGTGCCACATCTCAGAGGATGTCAGACACCATTCCGTCCATACGGCCCCTCCGGAGGTTTAGGGGATCGAAGCCCAAGGAATTGCTATGTTCCACTCACTCTCAAGCCATCAATAACCAAACCATGCAGCTCAACATGCATAAACATTTAATTCAAAACAGAAAACAACTAACTGAATGAGTCCTGAGTCCCCTACCAGAATTCCAAAGTTTTTCTTCATGTACTCTGAGAGTCACGAACCTTCCGTTCCTCAGGTAACTGGTCCTAGATTCCAACACGATACCATATTAATAACACTTTCTTAGGGAAATAATTGTATAAACCTCGACAAATTAAATTGTCCAACCATTCCCTAGTTTAACCAGAATTTACCAATAACTATTGATGAGCTTCCAATTTCCAATAAATATATGGAGTCTCTGTCCAAGCTTATAAATTAAGCTCAACCTTGTATTTGTATTTAATACTGCACATATATTGAATAGAACCAATCTCTACATTTAAAACCACTTAATCCCAAGGATTGAACAACATGGTACTTCAATTTCATTAAAGGCAACGTGACCTTTTAACATTTTTGTCACTACTTGCTTGATTAGGATATCAATTCCACCTTACAAATAGAACTAGTTTACAACTCTTGTCAATTGATCAAAACCACAGCATTGCACTTTACAGTAGCCTACTACTCTCACCAAAATATACCCATCATATATAGTCGGGTCCAACTATAATTATCCAAGGTGATCTCACACTTACCTTGTAAAATCTTTAGATGAAAGACTCTTCCTTCTTGCTGGATTGTTGGACTAGAAACAACACTAGGCCTTCTCCTCCTTTTCTGGTTCAGTCAAACAAAAGCGCTCAACACCACTACCATAACTCGTAAATAAACCCAAATTCAATTCAGTGCTAGAACCTTACCCTTAATTATCGGTTTCATCACTCCTTCCTTCCACAGTTCAATTATTCGCTTTGTTCTTACTTTCTCTTTCCTTAGCTTTGAATTTCTAGAACCCAAATTTAACTTCAGTCTCCCTTCGGCACCGGTAACAAAATTGTCTACCAAAATAACAACCCAATCTCTCTCAAAATCAAAAAAGAAATTCAAACTGCCACCACAAGTGGTGGTACCATGGTGGCAGCCTTTACCACAACTCACCAAGTCAACCCACTCAAGGAATCGAGCTCCACCGGATGCCAATCCATGCTCCAGGACGTCGGTGACGAACCCAGAAGCAAAGGACGATCAAGGAGGACAGCGGCTCCGCCGGTACCTGAACCACCAAAACATCAATTCGTCAAAACCCATCCAAAACTGAAAACTAAGTATACCTTTACGTATAGCTCACCGAGAGGATCGATTTCCATACCTCATGAAGCCTCGAAGATCGCCGGAAATTGCAGAAGCTTCGCAGGAAAACTAGAAGCTTTTGGGCTTCCGTTCTCTCTCCTCGCTCCATGCATGGACGATCTGGGACCATAGGCAGAACCACGACGACAATACGCGTCGAACATGACTGGTGAGCTGTGGTTCCGTCGCCGGACGAGGGAGTTCCGGTCGGGTCACCGTCGCGGGTCTCGAGCTGGAGAAGTAGGTCGATGCTTCTGTTCGTTTCTGGAACGATCTAGTGCGTCCATCAGGTCTCCTCTCTTATATACTTTTCGTTAAATGATTGTGGATGGCTCAGATGAAGCGGTGAATGATTCAACGGCTCAGATCGAATGAAAACATTTTCTTTTTAAAATGAATTTCCATAATTCTCAATTATCGAAAATTCATAATAAATAGGCCGAAAATTACCACGAACTCGTCATGCCGTGTACTTTATTATAGAGTCCAAATTTTGAAGACTTCACCTTTTGAAAAATCTCAATAATTATTCTCGAAGATTTTAACAATTGTCGAGATCATCAAATTTATTCCAAACGATCTCACATTATCTCGATAGATTTTCCGGGGCTCACATTTATCGATGACAATACTTATACTGGACATCGATCTCTATCTAAAACACGATGTGCACTAGTTTGTTGCACATCAGTTCTAACATAATAATTTGATCTCCTATGGTTAATGGGATATCGATATTTATTTTGAGACTGATGTATTTGTCTCAATGGACATCAGTTTTTATAGTTATAAATTATTTGAACTTTATGTATAGACATCACTAGCTAACTCATTTCTGAACAGTGTAAGGATGATCATAATTTAGAGAGAAGATATATACTTCATAGTTGAACCAAAATCAACCACTACATATTTACATAATGGAACAATTACTTGCTCAGAACTGAAACTAAGAGCATAGATTGTATACATAAAAATATGGTGTACATCATACTACAATTGAGCAAGTAGAGAGAGACCTCATGGATTGCAGCTTCAAGAACTATCACCTTTGTCAACATCCAACATTCCTGCAGGCAACTCCAATATAATCCTTCCCACAGGCATGCACAAATTTTAACATGATTTGAACAGTGTAATATAATCATTTCTGCCTTAGGAAATAAAATGCACGGCAAGGACCACACCAAGTGCCTTAGAATTCTACAATAACTAATCTTGACCTAAAGCACTCAATAGCATTCTCGAGTAGAATGTTTGTCAATGATATTTGGAACACTTCTTTCCCATCATTTTGGCTGGTATGTTTTAGCAACAGCGGCATGTACCTGATCAAATACACATGCAAATTTCAATTCAACTTTTCTGTTTCATGATTGCCAAACAGCAAAACAGGAACCAAAAAAATAAATAAACAGATCATCTCATGAAAGACTATTTAAAATGCTTCATACGGTTCAGTCACCCTAATCTTGATCAGATTTCAAATCCTACTTCCTAAATTGTTACAGTGGTCCCAAACTGTTACAGATAGAGGTTGAAACTACCTAAAAAGAACAGGTTGCCTTCAAGAACTATTGTATCAACAAGAGCAACAATGATGCTACTGCAGCAAAGAGATAGCCACTATTCAGATTTGAGAGGACGAAAAACAAAGTCCAAAATGCTGTGTGGAAATCTAAATATACCAAGATCTCAGAGATAAACAAGAAAAGTAGCATTTCTTACTTGAAAAGATGCTTGAAATCTTGCTTCCCGAAAACACGTAGATCATCACATAGAATCTTAACCTGTTGAACAATAAACATTAATGTAAGTGGAAGACTTAAAGTATTCAGATTAAAGGAAAATTTAAATAAGAAAATAACATACAAAGGGAAAAAAATGGTTACTTCCTCTGTTGTCAAAGCATGATTCTTGATGGGTAAAGATGTCACATCATCAAATGTTATGGAAGTGACAGAGCCAAGAATATTTAGAGGATCCTCAGGCCAAATGAGTCTCCAAAAACATGGAATTTATCAGAAAGTAATATGAAAGTACTAGTTTGTTGGGTTTGGTGCCTATCCCTCCTTGGTGGAGATATTTTGCATGGCATGAATGCATGATATTAATTGTTTGTGCATTCAAGGTGACAACTTATGCATGGAAAATTGGTGCAAGGTCAAGTGCATGCATTGGGTATAAATGCATGGTCAAGTTGATGCATTGGGGAATACATGCTGGTTAAATTCATGTCTTGACCTTTTTTTAGTCTTCCTAGGGAGTTAATGTGGGAGATAGGTGGTTGATTCATGAAGGAGCATTGATGAAGTGGAGTCTAGAGACTTCTATCAATGGTATAAATATATGAAGCTTGTGTGGAGGCAAGCAGGGAGAGGTCTAGAGCAACTCGGGTCTTTGTGTATAGAAGCAAAGTGAGTTGTGTTTCAAGAGTGTGAATAGCTCTTGGGGTAGAGTGATCTTCTAGGTTGAGAGAGGGTGTACAAGGGGTATCCTATTGGATACAAGGGCTTGGGTTGGGCATAAACTTGAGCGGTGTATCTTGTACTTGTGTAATTGTCTCATTAGTGAAGGTGAAACTCTCCGAGGACGTAGGCAAGGATATTGGCCGAACCTCGTTAACTCTTGTTGTCTTCTTGGCTTGGTTATTTCTTCTTTCTATCTCTACTTCTAGTACTTGCGTGGTGGAGGGATTAATTTCCCTAACATAGTTCACTGAAACTAACATATACATTCCTATTATCCAAGACTTGTTTCATTTAATAATACCACAAATTAACCACATAGCTCTAGCATCCAAAATTACAAAACAATGATAATACAAACTGAGCTCATTATCACTAAATGAATTCGGCAATTCAGAATCTCAATCTCAAAGAAGATAATCAAGAAATTATTGAGAAAATTTCACAAATTTTAACTTTTACGGGATAGTTCTCATATATAGGTAGGCATAACAATTACCAAGAACCCAAAATGCTAAGGATCAGCAACTTGACATTTTACTGATGGTAACAAGCAAAAATGAAAACGAAACATAGGAAAGAACTAACCGAATAACCAGCTATATATAAGTAGAAAACAATCCCATTGCATCAAAAGGGATCCAAGATGACACAAACTATTATCATGTAAAGCCTGACATAAGCATAGAAAAGCATCAAATTTGATGGAACAATAGATTTCAAACCCAGTCAGTATACTTGGATGGCTTGCTGAGCTAATCCATCAGTAGCTACGTTTGTGTAAGAGAAACCTGTAACATGTTAAATTAAACTAACAAAATCCTGTCTATATTTTAAACATAACCAAGTGAGTAAATTTATGACAAGGAAAATATGAAATACTGGAGACGAAAAAAACATACCCCAAGAGCACTGCTGGTTAATGAAATCAGCAGTGTTTCATAAACTCCAATATAATTTTCCATCTTACAGTTGGAAAATTGAGAATAGACAAGTACTCCACCATCTTAGAGGTCTCATCAATAATAGAAGGTTTGAGCGACATGTGCTTGTAAAGGGTTCCAACAATGGTGCATTCCTTGCCTTCCTCCAATCTCAAAATTGTGCAAACTGCAAGAACACACAAAACACCTCTACTTATGAAAATATCATTTTACCAAAACCCAGAAATTACAGCAAATATCAAACTGAATGACTAAAATGAGAGCCTGATAAATAATGGAGCTTCCAATTGGGGAGAAGGGAATAGAGGACGGTCCTCATCAAATGAAGACTTGCAAAGTATATTTGACATATTGCCATCCCTGGTACACCTCTTTCATCACAAACTTGTCATCCTACACCACCAAATCAAATATAATACGACATGACTTTCGGATTGAGAAGGTTAAGTTGTTTACTTCCCTTCTAGGCTCTGTTTCTTCAGTGCGAGCAAGAATGGAGTACATGTATCACACTAGCAAAAGATTATGACACCAGTAAAAAATCCAAATAGGCAAATACCCACAGCCCCCTCGAAACTAGTAATAATCTACTAAACTCACCATCATCATATCATACATGTTCTCAACCTGAATAGCAATTGGATAAGCATCCATACAAAAAAATCTAAAAACAAAACCAATGAAATGAATTGTATCTAACCTGCATCTTAATTTTTGATTGCAAAGCTTAGAATACCAGCACTACACCTCAAAGCCTAATAGCCTGAACAAGTTCTGATTGTTCGGCATGCACAAAATAAAGAGTAAAAATCACAAGAAAATGTGACAGGACCCGCCCCGAATTTCACCCTGAAATCCGAGGTGGCCCTGTGGGGCCCACCTTAGGGATAACTCTACCAAAAAAATTCGGTAGAGTCACCTCTAAAATGGACTACCCAAAACCTGTAAAACACACAAAACACTTCAAGCAAACCAACCTTATACTCCTGGAGCCACCCTGCTCCCAACAACTCCACTTTCACAAAACACAAAACTCAAAATACTAATCCCAAAGATTAGCAGAGCAATACTACTACACAGGGATATAACAGAAGAGTAAAGGATCAAGTGATCCTACACTGCGGAAGTAGTGACAACTATGCCTCAAATGTCATGTACGCCCGACCTCCACTAATTCGCCTGCAAACTGGGCATTAGAAACCGAAAGGCCCAGGGGAAAGTAGACGAAAAACGTTAGCGTGAGTGGACAAAAATAAACAATTTAAAGGAAAAAGGATTTCATACTTTCCCACATTTATTCTCTTTAATAACCGATGCATGCACCAATTAGAAAAATACATTTAACTTTAAATCCAAGAATTCCAAAACGATAAATTAACTAGCCTCGCTAGTCACCACATTCGAAAACTATATCGTAAAACCGAAATCTCATTTCTCAAGAAAATACGACTAGCCCCGCTGGCTACAGTGAAAATCGGACTAGCCCCACTAGTCAAGCAACGATAAAATATGGGGAAGAAGTTTCACCATACGAAAAAAGGGAGCCTCCCAGGCTCGGGTCGGAGTGTCCCACACTCTAGAGCATCCCATGCTCTCCTCTACTCACCTACGAACACATAGTAAGTAGGGAGGAGTACTAATAGGCTAGCCAGTAATATAATATATATATAACGACCCTGGGTATGGTGGTTAAAAACCGATAAATCAATAAAGCTTCCCCATGTCCCACGTATAAAGACAACATGGGTACGATTCCCAACCGTACCCGGAAATACTCAAAGAATCGTATAAATTAACAGCGTGTCCCACACGCTAAAGAAATAAATAGATTGTCAATGAGGCATTCCCAATGCCAAAAATCGAATAAATAAACAAGAATTTAATTCCATCGAAATCCCATTTCGAAAATCTTTCCAAAAATCTCAAATCCACGAATAGGAATATAATATAAATAGCATAATTCCGGAAATTACCTCGGAAATAATTCGTCGAAAATTAACATCAATTATAAATTCGAATCCGAGCATAACAACTTAATGACCGAAAATCACAACCGATATAAATCAATATTTATTTCATGAGAATCATTATTAAAAGCAAATCCACGAGATAAATCGTAATTAAATTCCAAAATCAATTTATATGCTCGGAAAATAATACGTTAATCAATTAAAGCATTAATTCAAGAAAAAATTTGCATGCATCCATATTTAAAAGCAAAGGTCCACTCACAGTACTATTGGCAACCACGCAACGAGTTCCTTCATCTAACGTAGCTCGCGACATTGCCCTGTACACAATTATATTTCCGTAAACGGCAATCCGATAAAATAATTACGAACTTAAACGAAATCCGAAAATCCCTATCTCCAATACTTCTCAAATTCAACCCAAATCTCTTCCACAATTCTAATTCCTCAATTTACATATTCCATAATGAAAACGAGGGAAATCCGACGGCCGGATTTCCCATAATTCCACCACAAAAACTCCAAACTTCGAAAATTCACAAACAATTCCAAACTCCTCCAAAATTCACCAAACTTCACATATAAGCTCTATGATAATTATAGAATTTAACTAGCTAAAAATTGAAATTTAAAACTACCCTAGCCGCCGCCACCGCCGCCCACAGTGGCGGCGCCGCCGCCACCATCTCCGATGGCCACCAAAATTTGGCAGTAGCACCTTCTCAACACACTGATTCAACTTCTCAACTACAACATTTCCCAAATAACAACTAGAAACAGTCGAAATCAATTAATGAACAAAAACCCAGAAATCCTCAAGAACCCTAGAATTTCAATTCGTCGATTCGGCATCTACACAACAAATCGTGATACAAGGCCATAGGGGAAATGATCAGTGATGAAAACCGAACCTTCGACGGCGAGATGGGGACCGGAGGTGGCCGGAATCGCCGGAAATCGTCAAAATCTTCAAACTGCAGCCGGAGGAGGTTTTGCTTCGATCCGTGGTTTTCCGGCTAAATCGTCCAAAACCCAGGTTACTAGGGTGATCGGAGGGAGGAGGCGCTCCTCTGGTGACCGGTGGCACGCCGGTTGGTGGCCGGAATCGCCGGAAATCGGGGGGAGAAAGGAAAGGGTCGAACCGGAGAAGAGAGAGCTCGGGGGGGAGGAGAGAGAAAGAGCTGGGGTGAGTTTCCGGAAATGGAAACCTACCCTGGGTAAATTTCTATTTAATCAAAAATTACCATGAACAGTAACTTCGCATTCTTGGCCATAACTCTCGCATACGAGCTCCGATTTTTACGTACCACATATGCACGTGCTCGGTTTAACGTCCTCTACAACTTCCATGAAGAACATTTTCTCAAATTTTGACCCGAACAAAAAGTCAACTTTTAGGGCCACTAAAAGTATCGAAACAAAGTAAAAGTGAAAGTAAAGGTCGTTTACCGTCCCAATGACTAGTAAACCGGTGAATTTAGGTTCGGGACGTTACAAAATGAATCTCTAATATTGAACTAGTTCAAAGTTGAAATGAAGAATAATCATATTGAGAATTTCAATTGAAATTCTATATCACCTCAAACATCCAAACCTTGAGCAACTAAATTGATATAAATCAAACTTTTCGTCTCTGAAAATTTGATAGCGGATGTTCAATTGAAACTCTGAATTGAAGATAGGAATTGTACCTTTTCCGGTGAAGGATGAGAAAGAGAGAGAGTAGCTTGGTTCGAATCGAACATAGATTGTGGGAACATATCTGAATTTCTCTCTTCAACTAACAATATTCGATCTAACCCTTCAATCTTAAATTCGAACCATCCAGCACCAACATTTAAATCACCAACAAACACCACAAATCGAGAATCAAATTAGGGTTTGGATGGTACATACAAATGAAAAGAAGGAAGGCTAAGAACATGAGAAGGCTAGGGCTGCCCTTAAGGAGATAGTTGAGCGGAGCATAGAGAACAGTGAATAAGGAGATGGCGGTGGTGAGGAGGAGCTGATTCTCGCCTTTGCAAAGGCCGGGGTACAAGACTTGGCCGGACTCGATGTCAACCTCTTCGGGCTTGTCGGGGTACAAGGAGAAGTAGCCGGCTATGGTGCCGAGGAGAGGGAGGAGGCGATTAATGAGGGAGAGACAGTAGCAGTGGAAAGAGAGCTAGAGAGGAAGGAGGAGAGCGCTAGGGTTTTAGGGAAGAGCGAGAGAGAGAGAGAGAGTTGAACCCGGAGAACGAGCTCAGGTCTGAGAACAAAGTGAAAAAAAATACCAAGTGTTAGGGGGGGGGAATGAAATAATTGGTCCCCGCGTTTCTCAAAAGTTTCACATTTAGGCTTAGTTTGGGATTGCTATGCTGTGAGGGAAGCACTTCCGAACTGCTGTGAGAGGAAGCACTTCCGAACTTGCT
>JANPXK010000453.1:0-16450 GCA_024704745.1 Rosa lucieae
TCTGAACAGTGATTTTCGAAACTTCTCCCTTCGTTTTCTTTCGCTTTTAGTGAAATGGTTTCGAAATCTTTGAATGTGTTGTTCTAGTGACATTCAAAGCCCTAGTTTCAATTTGAGTTGATGAACAGTGATTTTCTAAACTTCTCCCTTCTAGGGTTTAGTATTTGCTATCGCTTTTAGTGAAATGGTTTCGAAATCTTTGAATGTGTTGTTTCAGTGAGATTCAGAGCCCGAGTTACTAATTGAAACAATTTGATCAATTTGTTTAAATTTGAGTTTATGAACAGTGGTTTTCCAAATTTCTCCCTACTAGGGTTTAGGTTTTGCTTTCACTTTTAGTGAAATGGTTTCAAAATCTTTGAATGTGTTGTTCTAGTGACACTCAAAGCCCTAGTTTCAATTTGAGTTTCTGAACAGTGATTTTCGAAACTTCTCCCTTCGTTTTCTTTCGCTTTTAGTGAAATGGTTTCGAAATCTTTGAATGTGTTGTTCTAGTGACATTGAAAGCCCTAGTTTCAATTTGAGTTTAAGAACAGTGATTTTCCAAACTTGTCCCTTCTAGGGTTTAGGTTTTGCTTTCGGTTTTGATGAAGTAGTTTCGAAATCTTTGAATGTGTTGTTCTAGTGACATTCAAACCCCTAGTTGCAATTTGAGTTTATGAACAGTGATTTTCCAAACTTCTGCCTTCCGGGGTTTAGGTTTTGCTTTCGCTTTTAGTGAAATGGTTTCGAAATCTTGGAATGTGTTGTTCTAGTGACATTCAAAGCCCTAGTTTCAATTTGAGTTGATGAACAGTGATTTTCCAAACTTCTGCCTTCTAGGGTTTAGGTTTTAATTTCGATTTTAGTGAAATGGTTTTGAAATCTTTGAATGTGTTGTTCTAGTGACATTCAAAGCCCTAGTTTCAATTTGAGTTTATGAACAGTGATTTTCAAAACTTCTGCCTTCTAGGGATTACGTTTTGCTTTCGCTTTTAGTGAAATGGTTTTGAAATCTTTGAATGTGTTGATCTAGAGACATTCAAAGCCCTAGTTTCAATTTGAGTTGATGAACAGTGATTTTCCAAACTTCTCCTTACTAGGGTTTAGGTTTTGCTTTTGCTTTTAGTGAAATGGTTTCGAAATCTTTGAATGTGTTGTTCTAGTGACATTCAAAGCCCTAGTTTCAATTTGAGTTTATGAACAGTGATTTTCCAAACTTCTGCCTTCTAGGGATTACGTTTTGCTTTCGCTTTTAGTGAAATGGTTTCGAAATCTTTGAATGTGTTGTTCTAGTGACATTCAAAGCCCTAGTTTCAATTTGAGTTTAGGAACAGTGATTTTCCAAACTTCTCCCTTCTAGGGTTTAGGTTTTGCTTTCGCTTTTAGTGAAATGGTTTTGAAATCTTTGAATGTGTTCTTCTAGTGACATTCAAAGCCCTAGTTTCAATTTGAGTTTATGAACAGTGATTTTCCAAATTTCTCCCTACTAGGCTTTAGGTTTTGCTTTCGCTTTTAGTGAAATGGTTTCGAAATCTTTGAATGTGTTGTTCTAGTGACATTCAAAGCCCTAGTTTCAATTTGAGTTGATGAACAGTGATTTTCTAAACTTCTCCCTTCTAGGGTTTAGTATTTGCTATCGCTTTCAGTGAAATGGTTTCGAAATCTTTGAATGTGTTGTTTCAGTGAGATTCAGAGCCCGAGTTACTAATAGAAACAATTTGATCAATTTGTTTAAATTTGAGTTTATGAACAATGATTTTCCAAATTTCTCCCTACTAGGGTTTAGGTTTTGCTTTCACTTTTAGTGAAATGGTTTCAAAATCTTTGAATGTGTTGTTCTAGTGACACTCAAAGCCCTAGTTTCAATTTGAGTTTCTGAACAGTGATTTTCGAAACTTCTCCCTTCGTTTTCTTTCGCTTTTAGTGAAATGGTTTCGAAATCTTTGAATGTGTTGTTCTAGTGACATTCA
The DNA here is from genome assembly GCA_024704745.1 of Rosa lucieae. NCBI lineage: Eukaryota > Viridiplantae > Streptophyta > Magnoliopsida > Rosales > Rosaceae > Rosa > Rosa lucieae. The sequence goes on from JANPXK010000453.1 coordinate 1,953, forward strand.
AACCCCTAGTTGCAATTTGAGTTTATGAACAGTGATTTTCCAAACTTCTGCCTTCCGGGGTTTAGGTTTTGCTTTCGCTTTTAGTGAAATGGTTTCGAAATCTTGGAATGTGTTGTTCTAGTGACATTCAAAGCCCTAGTTTCAATTTGAGTTTAGGAACAGTGATTTTCCAAACTTCTCCCTACTAGGCTTTAGGTTTTGCTTACGCTTTTAGTGAAATGGTTTCGAAATCTTTTAATGTGTTGTTTTAGTGAGATTCGTAGACCGTGTTACTAATTGAAACAATTTGATCAATTTGTTTCAATTTGAGTTTATGAACAGTGATTTTCCAAATTTCTCCCTTCTAGGGTTTAGTATTTGCTATCGCTTTTAGTGAAATGGTTTCGAAATCTTTGAATGTGTTGTTTTAGTGAGATTCGTAGCCCGAGTTACTAATTGAAGCAATTTGATCACTTTGTTTCAATTTGAGTTTATGAACAGTGATTTTCCAAATTTCTCCCTTCTAGGGTTTAGGTTTTGCTTTCGTTTTTAGTGAAATGGTTTCGAAATCTTTGAATGTGTTGTTCTAGTGACATTCAAAGCCCTAGTTTCAATTTGAGTTTAGGAACAGTGATTTTCCAAACTTCTCCCTTCTAGGGTTTAGGTTTTGCTTTCGCTTTTAGTGAAATGGTTTTGAAATCTTTGAATGTGTTCTTCTAGTGACATTCAAAGCCCTAGTTTCAATTTGAGTTTATGAACAGTGATTTTCCAAATTTCTCCCTACTAGGCTTTAGGTTTTGCTTTCGCTTTTAGTGAAATGGTTTCGAAATCTTTGAATGTGTTGTTCTAGTGACATTCAAAGCCCTAGTTTCAATTTGAGTTGATGAACAGTGATTTTCTAAACTTCTCCCTTCTAGGGTTTAGTATTTGCTATCGCTTTCAGTGAAATGGTTTCGAAATCTTTGAATGTGTTGTTTCAGTGAGATTCAGAGCCCGAGTTACTAATTGAAACAATTTGATCAATTTGTTTAAATTTGAGTTTATGACCAGTGATTTTCCAAATTTCTCCCTACTAGGGTTTAGGTTTTGCTTTCACTTTTAGTGAAATGGTTTCAAAATCTTTGAATGTGTTGTTCTAGTGACACTCAAAGCCCTAGTTTCAATTTGAGTTTCTGAACAGTGATTTTCGAAACTTCTCCCTTCGTTTTCTTTCGCTTTTAGTGAAATGGTTTCGAAATCTTTGAATGTGTTGTTCTAGTGACATTCAAACCCCTAGTTGCAATTTGAGTTTATGAACAGTGATTTTCCAAACTTCTGCCTTCCGGGGTTTAGGTTTTGCTTTCGCTTTTAGTGAAATGGTTTCGAAATCTTGGAATGTGTTGTTCTAGTGACATTCAAAGCCCTAGTTTCAATTTGAGTTTAGGAACAGTGATTTTCCAAACTTCTCCCTACTAGGCTTTAGGTTTTGCTTACGCTTTTAGTGAAATGGTTTCGAAATCTTTTAATGTGTTGTTTTAGTGAGATTCGTAGACCGAGTTACTAATTGAAACAATTTGATCAATTTGTTTCAATTTGAGTTTATGAACAGTGATTTTCCAAATTTCTCCCTTCTAGGGTTTAGTATTTGCTATCGCTTTTAGTGAAATGGTTTCGAAATCTTTGAATGTGTTGTTTTAGTGAGATTCGTAGCCCGAGTTACTAATTGAAACAATTTGATCACTTTGTTTCAATTTGAGTTTATGAACAGTGATTTTCCAAATTTCTCCCTTCTAGGGTTTAGGTTTTGCTTTCGTTTTTAGTGAAATGGTTTCGAAATCTTTGAATGTGTTGTTCTAGTGACATTCAAAGCCCTAGTTTCAATTTGAGTTGATGAACAGTGATTTTCCAAACTTCTGCCTTCTAGCGTTTAGGTTTTGCTTTCGCTTTTAGTGAAATGGTTTTGAAATCTTTGAATGTGTTCTTCTAGTGACATTCAAAGCCCTAGTTTCAATTTGAGTTGATGAACAATAATTTTCCAAATTTCTCCGTACTAGGGTTTACGTTTTGCTTTTGCTTTTAGTGAAATGGTTGATGTGCCTGTAGCAAGCGCATAATTTAACCCTAAAATATCGTTAGTAGTATAAGCAAATAGGGATCGTTCTATTCCGGGGATTGAGGGTACACCTGTCATTGTAGGACAAACAAACAATTAAAATTAAAACAAAGTATAATATTCACAAAGATATTCACAAGTATAAACATTATTTACGAAAAAGGGGGGATTTTGTTTTTGGTTTTCGAAAATAAATTAAGTTAACAAAATAATTAAAATGCAAAACAAAAAAATACAAATGGAATGAGAGAACAAAGATCAAAACCGAAACTTATGATTAAAATTGATTCAAACCCTAATATTGTTCATCTAAGTCATGAGAAAGGAGTTGATTATGTGAAACGTTAAAAGCAAACAATTTCCCATATTTTACATGCTAATTAATCTAAGTGAAAGCACAAAGACTAATCCTATCAAACATGCATTCAAGCCCTAGAAAGCTAGTCAATCATGTCATGTTCAACGCAATAAACATAGAGAAAGGCTATCAACTCAAGTGTACAACTTAGTATGGAAAAGTCCACCTAATTGCAATCCTCGTTAATTAAATTCGATCTTTGTCCAAAACCTTTACTACTTTGATTCAAGTTTACACAAAACGAAAAGTCGATTTCATGTTCTTAAACCTAGCACCAATTATATCAAAACCCTAAGTGTTTGCAACCACATAAGATTAAAATACAAAAGTTATCTGTAACGCAAATTTAATTAAACAAACCACATAAGCAACTCTCGAAGAACAATAATATGAATCTGAAAATTCTCAATTAATCATAAAAATTCCAGAAATTAATATTCATTCAAACACATATGTCAACTAGTTCATAACCAACGAAATTCAAAGCAAAGGTTACAAAGGAGAATCGGATTACTCCGTGGATGAAGATGAGATGAACGAATTGAGGATGTGATCTCTTGAATCTCGAAAGCAAGCTTCAAGGATGGTGATGGATGATGGATGCTCACGGCTATGCTTCTTCTCCCTTGGCCTTGCTTGAACTCGTGGAGATGACTAGGGATGGAGATGCTCACGGCTATCTAAGAAGATTTTCTGATTTTTTCTAGAGTGTAAAATGTATGGGAGAGGGGACTCTTCTCAACGTCAAAGGAGGAGTATTTATAGGAGCACGGCTAGGGTTCACAAAGCAATCAGAAATTTCCACATAGCTACCACCAATGAGAATTCGCCAAATAAGCTTTGTGATGTAGTCCAACCAATGGTATGATGCCAAGTAAGCTTGTGATGTGTTCCCACCAATCAAAATTCTCTAAAATATCCCTAAAATTTAATTGCCGAATTTCCTTGAAATTATTCTGATTTTCTTCATGAATTTCAGCTAACATTCCTTTAGGGAATTTAGGGATGCACCTAGCCACGTTTTGAGCTTTTCCTTGGTGCACACATATTTTTCCTTCCATAAAAATCTCCCTTGAATCTCTCTTGGCATCATCTCCTTGATTATTTCTGATTTCACGTTGGCAATCACACCAAATTATTCCTCCAACAATATTTACCATAAAAGTCTCCCAAGAAAATCTCTCCTTGAAATCCTCCAATCAAAATCTTCAATTATATTTTCAGATTTTCATGTTGCCTCCTCCTTTTCCTCTTTGTATTTTACGGCAAACATATATATTCTCCAAAAATATCTCTCATGTGTCACAAACCCTAATTTCCATGGGCCTTTATCCATTTGCCGAAATCCATAACCTCTTGAGAGTTCTTGGGCCTTTGTGCGTCACCTTCAAGCCATGTCATCTTCTAATGTCTTCAAGAAGCTTCTTTCAATGCCATGACACTTCATTTTTCTGCTTTCCTTTCTTGGTTGGCTCAAGAGTCTTGTTTTGGCAAGCTTTCCTTTTCTGGACAGGGTTTCCTGGTTGGACCAGGAAAGCTCCATTTCTTCATTTCTGCTCATTTGTGCTTCCCTTTGTACTTCATCTTGTCTCCCTCCAACGTTGGCTAGCTTCTCTCTCCATTTGTGACCTCATTTCAGCTCATTTATTCCAAAGTCCTGAAAATAGAAACTGTTACCAAAAATAGAAACTTTCCTAAAATGAAAAACGGAAACTTTCCTAAACTAAAATGGGAAACTTTCTAAAAATGAAAAATAGAAACTACAAAATAGAAACTTTCTACAAATAGGAACTTTCCCATTCAAAGAATGGAAACTTTCCTAAACAGGGTTTTATTAAGGAAATAACGCAGAAAATGTAGGGAAATGCAGTTAAAACGTCGCATTAAAATGCTCCTATCAAATTCCCCCACACTTAGCTTTTGCTAGTCCCTTAGCAAAATCACACTAAGACTCAACGGAAATTAAAGACTCTACAAAAACAATGACTAATAGCCCTTCAACTATTTGTCTCAGCAATCCCTTACTTTCATAACACCAAGATTAGCACTTAACCAAAATTCAATGTTAGGCATTCGAGAGTTAATTGAAACACATAATTTACACATACATAAGTAGGACTTGGTTGTAACAATGGTGATGGGTTCTGTTAAACATGTTTCAGACAAGTATGATTCAAATCCTCACAAGGTATGTCCACTCTTTCTTCTCTCAGAAGTCAAGGCAATGCTTAAAAGCTTATACACTCAAGTATATGTGAAAGATAACAAGTATATCACATAATGTAAGAAACGAAAGCACATGTATAATTTTCTTTAAAGATCTCATGAAGGATACCAACTACTTGCACAGATGGACCCAAGCCATAGGTTCAACTCTTGTAACTCATCTCCACATCAAGGGCTGTCCCATCTTAAGGATCAAGAAGGTCTTCTTAAAGGTTGTAATGGGGCCAAGGCTCAAGGTTTTAAGAAATGAAGGGTAAGGATTTATCAAAGTGTCCTAAAAACCTAGTAGAGCACATGTAGATGTAGAGACCTCAAGAAATTCACCAAGGCATTGCAAAAACGTCACTTTCCCTAGAGGTAACATAAAAGGGGCCTAATGTCTTCATGTTGGGCCCAATCTTCATTGTAAACTTCCCTTGAACTATAGTGGAATGGACAAAGGCCAAATTTTTCTGTAGTGGGCCTTCAGTTCAATGTAAACTCCAAAATCACTATGTATGGGGGACTAAAATCCATAAACATACATTTTTTTTTTCTTTCTTTTTAGCCGTACACATTTTTTCTTTCATTTTTCACGGCTTTCACATATTTTTTTCTCTATGGACAAGTCTACCCCCACACTTGAACTTTCACCTCTTCTCAATTTTCATCCTTAGCACCAAACCCACGTAGTATGTCTCAAAAGATAGCTCCACTAAGTTCTTAGAACAAAGGGTAAGGTTGTAACTATACTAAGCTTCATGGTTAAGGGTTTTAAGGGTGATGAATGAAAAGGCTTAATGTAGGCTCAAAGGGGTTTATCTAGGGGTGTCCCACGACGGGCACAAATAGGGACACAAGTTTATATGGCAATGGTGGTAATTCCTAGGGTGCCTCTATCCCTTCCAGAATCAGGGCCATGTATTGACAAACGTCTCAACAAGCACGAGAGTGAATTCTAGCATTCTCTAGTCCATCAAACTTAATCTATGGCAAGCAATCAATCAAATGAAAGAATAATGAGATCATCAAAACATCGCCAAGAAAATAAGAATATATTTTTTCGATTCACTCCAAGAAAAAGGGACATGGCTCAAATATCTCACATGGGCTTTTATAAATCAAAATTCATCCTAACATGCTCATATTCTGTACCAAGGTTACGAAATCCATATCCACTACTCATGCACACATTTTTCATATATCTCAATTAACCAAGGAATACCATTTTAAAGTCATCTCAATTTTGTGATCCTCTTTTAATCATGATTTCAGAGATATAGAATCATCCTAGACAGTTGAAAGGGCATCCTAAGACTCAAAACAAAAACAAAAGCAACGAAAATTTTTTTAAATTTTTGACATTTTTCAATTTTTTTGTATTTTTCCATATATGACTCAAAATAAAAGTGTAAATCCCTTCCCCCACACTTAAATATTGCATTGTCCTCAATGTAATCAATCATAAGCATGCAATGAAACAAGTAAGCATATAGGGTAGACATTTACGAAAATAATACTAAATTCAAAAAGAAAACATGAAAAGAAAGAGAAATAGGGAAGGAGAAATCAAATCTGCGTGTGTAGACTCCTTCACAGCTACTTCTGAATTGGGTTGCCTCCCAGGCAGCGCTTGAATTTAACGTCTTTCAGCCAGACGGACCTCCACTAAAGAAAGTTAGTGACTATACAATAAAAGAATTACAAATTAATGATTTATACAAAAACGTCACTATTCACTAAGCACTTTTTTTTTTTTTTTTTAAACAAGTATAATGTACATAATTTTACACAGAGACACAAGTACAAAATGTCACTATTCATGATTTACTATTCACAAATTTACAAGTATAAAGAGAAGTATAAATTACAAACTATCCACAATCTTCACAAAATATTACGTTACGTGATACAAGTATAAAATGTACAAAACAACACAATTTACCTGTGGAGGTTATGTTCAAGTGTATTATTATCTTTACAAATAAAGTTAATATCTCAATTGATTACAAGTTGAAAGTCGAGCCCAATAGAAACCACTACTATTGGTGAGATACGATCTAGGGATAGTCGCCTAGACATAAGTCGCTTTCCTTTGTTTCAGAAGGCTAAATGGCCAGATTAAGAGGTAAGTGAGAGGGAGGACTCATTTTGGTGACACTACGGAGGCTACTCCCTCATTGAGGTTTAGGCCCCTATTGGCTACTCCCACATTGTGGTTTAGGCACAGTCTATAGTATCTCTGAGATCCAATTGAACCCATCACCCAGGGTCTCAACCTAAGACACCACCTATATGCCCCTTACTCAGCTTGGAAGAACCCATGTGTTAGACAGTTCTCCAAATGCTAATAAAAGCCGCCCTCAACCTCATAAGACCTCAGAAAGGCACTAATGAAGGGTTAAGGCCAATATTAACAAAAGGGCCCTTATCTACTCATACGATTTTACACACTTATAACAATCAAGAATTTAACAATATTTCAAAATTCTTTTCTTTTCTTTTGTAAACAAGGTTAGACACATTTTATACAAAATCTTTCAAACAAGAATAACAAACAAGCTTCACAACAAGTCTCTTTTTTTTTTTTTTTTTCCTTTTACTTTTACGAAAATACTTACAAATATTTCTATTCTTTCCTTTTCTGTACAATTATTTTCAACACTTAGGTACGGGAACAGGGAGTCTCGATGTGCAATGGGACTGAAACAGCTACCCTTTTCAAGACTATGTTTAATCCAATATACCTTAGTGAATCACAACATTTTCGTTTGTTACAAATATCATTGATATCAAATTAAATTCCAAGCGGTAAATCAAGTGGACGTGCGGCCCAAGTATAGTCGTCTAGACACCAAGTCCCTCCTACATCCTTTGGGCAACCTTACTGAAATGGCCAGGTAGGGGAGGACGAACACGAGAGACAAAATCCATTTTGGCATGAGCTAAGCCCATTTGTAAGCACTTCTGGATTCAAAAACCGTCATGATCGTTGTCCCCTTCCTAGACACCATCCCACATAGGCTATACTTACTTGGATGAAAAAGGTCCTAAGTGTGAAGACAGTTCAATGAATGTTAATAAAGGCCGCCCTCAACCTTAAGGGACCTGAACTAGGTACCAATAAGGGGTTTAGGCCAATATTAATAAACACGACTTCACCTATTCCTCTTTAATTTACAACTCACAATTAAAATTCGTATTCAATAATATAAATAACAACCTAAGTAATTAATTAACTAATTACTAATTAACTAACAATTAAGAGAATTACAAACAATTAACAAGTAAATTTTTTTTTTTTTTTTTCGAACACAACATATAAACAAAACAAATATTCACATATTTAACAAGTGATTTTTCAATCCCCGGCAACGGCGCCAAAAATTGATGTGCCTGTAGCAAGCGCATAATTTAACCCTAAAATATCGTTAGTAGTATAAGCAAATAGGGATCGTTCTATTCCGGGGATTGAGGGTACACCTGTCATTGTAGGACAAACAAACAATTAAAATTAAAACAAAGTATAATATTCACAAAGATATTCACAAGTATAAACATTATTTACGAAAAAGGGGGGATTTTGTTTTTGGTTTTCGAAAATAAATTAAGTTAACAAAATAATTAAAATGCAAAAACATAAAAATACAAATGGAATGAGAGAACAAAGATCAAAACCGAAACTTATGATTAAAATTGATTCAAACCCTAATATTGTTCATCTAAGTCATGAGAAAGGAGTTGATTATGTGAAACGTTAAAAGCAAACAATTTCCCATATTTTACTTTTCAATGCTAATTAATCTAAGTGAAAGCACAAAGACTAATCCTATCAAACATGCATTCAAGCCCTAGAAAGCTAGTCAATCATGTCATGTTCAACGCAATAAACATAGAGAAAGGCTATCAACTCAAGTGTACAACTTAGTATGGAAAAGTCCACCTAATTGCAATCCTCGTTAATTAAATTCGATCTTTGTCCAAAACCTTTACTACTTTGATTCAAGTTTACACAAAACGAAAAGTCGATTTCATGTTCTTAAACCTAGCACCAATTATATCAAAACCCTTAGTATGGAAAAGTCCACCTAATTGCAATCCTCGTTAATTAAATTCGATCTTTGTCCAAAACCTTTACTACTTTGATTCAAGTTTACACAAAACGAAAAGTCGATTTCATGTTCTTAAACCTAGCACCAATTATATCAAAACCCTAAGTGTTTGCAACCACATAAGATTAAAATACAAAAGTTATCTATAACGCAAATTTAATTAAACAAACCCACATAAGCAACTCTCGAAGAACAATAATATGAATCTGAAAATTCTCAATTAATCATAAAAATTCCAGAAATTAATATTCATTCAAACACATATGTCAACTAGTTCATAACCAACGAAATTCAAAGCAAAGGTTACAAAGGAGAATCGGATTACACCGTGGATGAAGATGAGATGAACGAATTGAGGATGTGATCTCTTGAATCTCGAAAGCAAGCTTCAAGGATGGTGATGGATGATGGATGCTCACGGCTATGCTTCTTCTCCCTTGGCCTTGCTTGAACTCGTGGAGATGACTAGAGGATGGAGATGCTCACGGCTATGCTAAGAAGATTTTCTGATTTTTTCTAGAGTGTAAAATGTATGGGAGAGGGGACTCTTCTCAACGTCAAAGAGAGGAGTATTTATAGGAGCACGGCTAGGGTTCACAAAGCAATCAGAAATTTCCACATAGCTACCACCAATGAGAATTCGCCAAATAAGCTTTGTGATGTAGTCCAACCAATGGTATGATGCCAAGTAAGCTTGTGATGTGTTCCCACCAATCAAAATTCTCTAAAATATCTCCCTAAAATTTAATTGCCGAATTTCCTTGAAATTATTCTGATTTTCTTCATGAATTTCAGCTAACATTCCTTTAGGGAATTTAGGGATGCACCTAGCCACGTTTTGAGCTTTTCCTTGGTGCACACATATTTTCCTTCCATAAAATCTCCCTTGAATCTCTCTTGGCATCATCTCCTTGATTATTTCTGATTTTCACGTTGGCAATCACACCAAATTATTCCTCCGACAATATTTATTTCCATAAAAGTCTCCAAGAAAATCTCTCCTTGAAATCCTCCAATCAAAATCTTCAATTATATTTTCAGATTTTCATGTTGCTCCTCCTTTTCCTCTTTGTATTTTACGGCAAACATATATATTCTCCAAAAATATCTCTCATGTGTCACAAACCCTAATTTCCATGGGCCTTTATCCATTTGCCGAAATCCATAACCTCTTGAGAGTTCTTGGGCCTTTGTGCGTCACCTTCAAGCCATGTCATCTTCTAATGTCTTCAAGAAGCTTCTTTCAATGCCATGACACTTCATTTTTCTGCTTTCCTTTCTTGGTTGGCTCAAGAGTCTTGTTTTGGCAAGCTTTCCTTTTCTGGACAGGGTTTCCTGGTTGGACCAGGAAAGCTCCATTTCTTCATTTCTGCTCCTTTGTGCTTCCCTTTGTACTTCATCTTGTCTCCCTCCAACGTTGGCTAGCTTCTCTCTCCATTTGTGACCTCATTTCAGCTCATTTATTCCAAAGTCCTGAAAATAGAAACTGTTACCAAAAATAGAAACTTTCCTAAAATGAAAAACGGAAACTTTCCTAAACTAAAATGGGAAACTTTCTAAAAATGAAAAATAGAAACTACAAAATAGAAACTTTCTACAAATAGGAACTTTCCCATTCAAAGAATGGAAACTTTCCTAAACAGGGTTTTATTAAGGAAATAACGCAGAAAATGTAGGGAAATGCAGTTAAAACGTCGGTCGCATTAAAATGCTCCTATCAAATTCCCCCACACTTAGCTTTTGCTAGTCCCTTAGCAAAATCACACTAAGACTCACGGAAATTAAAGACTTACAAAAACAATGACTAATAGCCCTTCAACTATTTGTCTCAGCAATCCTTACTTTCATAACACCAAGATTAGCACTTAACCAAAATTCAATGTTAGGCATTCGAGAGTTAATTGAAACACATAATTTACACATACATAAGTAGGACTTGGTTGTAACAATGGTGATGGGTTCTGTTAAACATGTTTCAGACAAGTATGATTCAAATCCTCACAAGGTATGTCCATCTTTCTTCTCTCAGAAGTCAGGCAATGCTTAAAAGCTTATACACTCAAGTATATGTGAAAGATAACAGTATATCACATAATGTAAGAAACGAAAAGCACATGTATAATTTTCTTTAAAGATCTCATGAAGGATACCAACTACTTGCACAGATGGACCCAAGCCATAGGTTCAACTCTTGTAACTCATCTCCACATCAAGGGCTGTCCCATCTTAAGGATCAAGAAGGTCTTCTTAAAGGTTGTAATGGGGCCAAGGCTCAAGGTTTTAAGAAATGAAGGTAAGGATTTATCAAAGTGTCCTAAAAACCTAGTAGAGCACATGTAGATGTAGAGACCTCAAGAAATTCACCAAGGCATTGCAAAAACGTCACTTTCCCTAGAGGTAACATAAAAGGGGCCTAATGTCTTCATGTTGGGCCCAATCTTCTTGTAAACTTCCCTTGAACTATAGTGGAATGGACAAAGGCCAAATTTTTCTGTAGTGGGCCTTCAGTTCAATGTAAACTCCAAAATCACTATGTATGGGGGACTAAAATCCAAACATACTTTTTTTTTTTCTTTTTAGCCGTACACATTTTTTTTTTCTTTCTTTCATTTTTCACGGCTTTCACATTTTTTTTTCTATGGACAAGTCTACCCCCACACTTGAACTTTCACCTCTTCTCAATTTTCATCCTTAGCACCAAACCCATGTAGTAAGTCTCAAAAGATCGCTCCACTAAGTTCTTAGAACAAAGGGTAAGGTTCTAACTATACTAAGCTTCATGATTAAGGGTTTTAAGGGCGATGAATGAAAAGGCTTAATGTAGGCTCAAAGGGGCTTATCTAGGGGTGTCCCACGACGGGCACAATAGGGACACAAGTTTATATGGCAATGGTGGTAATTCCTAGGGTGCCTCTATCCCCCTCTATCCTTCCAGAATCAGGGCCATGTATTGACAAACGTCTCAACAAGCACGAGAGTGAATTCTAGCATTCTCTAGTCCATCAAACTTAATCTATGGCAAGCAATCAATCAAATGAAAGAATAATGATCATCAAAACATCGCCAAGAAAATAAGAATATATTTTTTCGATTCACTCCAAGAAAAAGGGACATGGCTCAAATATCTCACAGGGCTTTTATAAATCAAAATTCATCCTAACATGCTCATTCTGTACCAAGGTTACGAAATCCATATCCACTACTCATGCACACATTTTTCATATATCTCAATTAACCAAGGAATACCATTTTAAAGTCATCTCAATTTTGTGATCCTCTTTTAATCATGATTTCAGAGCTAGAATCATCCTACAGTTGAAAGGGCATCCTAAGACTCAAAACAAAAACAAAGCAACGAAAATTTTTTTAAATTTTTGACATTTTCAATTTTTTTGTATTTTTCCATATATGACTCAAATAAAAGTGTAAATCCCTTCCCCCACACTTAAATATTGCATTGTCCTCAATGTAATCAATCATAAGCATGCAATGAAACAAGTAAGCCTATAGGGTAGACATTTACGGAAATATACTAAATTCAAAAAAGAAAACATGAAAAGAAAGAGAAATAGGGAAGGAGAAAATCCAAATCTGCGTGTGTAGACTCCTTCACAGCTACTTCTGAATTGGGTTGCCTCCCAGGCAGCGCTTGAATTTAAACGTTTTTCAGCCAGACGGACCTCACTAAAGAAATTTAGTGACTATACAATAAAAGAATTACAAATTAATGATTTATACAAAACGTCACTTCACTAAGCACTTTTTTTTTTTTTTTAAACAAGTATAATGTACATAATTTTACACAGAGACACAAGTACATAAATGTCACTATTCATGATTTACTATTCACAAATTTACAAGTATATAAAGAGAAGTATAAATTACAAACTCTCCACAATCTTCACAAATATATTACGTAAGACGTTTATACAATATAAAATGTACAACAACCACAATTTACCTGTGGAGGTTATGTTCAAGTGTATTATTATCTTTACAAATAAAGTTAATATCTCAATTGATTACAAGTTGAAAGTCGAGCCCAATAGAAACCACTACTTTTGGTGAGATACGATCTAGGGATAGTCGCCTAGACATAAGTCGCTTTCCTTTGTTTCAGAAGGCTAAATGGCCAGATTAAGAGGTAAGTGAGAGGGAGGACTCATTTTGGTGACACTACGGAGGCTACTCCCTCATTGAGGTTTAGGCCCCTATTGGCTACTCCCACATTGTGGTTTAGGCACAGTCTATAGTATCTCTGAGATCCAATTGGAAACCCATCACCCAGGGTCTCAACCTAGACACCACCTATATGCCCTTACTCAGCTTGGAAAGAACCATGTGTTAGACAGTTCTCCAATGCTAATAAAGCCGCCCTCAACCTCATAAGACCTCAGAAAGGCACTAATGAAGGGTTAAGGCCAATATTAACAAAAGGGCCCTTATCTACTCATACGATTTACACACTTATAACACATCAAGAATTTAACAATATTACAATTAAGTTTTTTTTTCTGTTTGTAAAAACAGGTTAGACACATTTTATACAAAATCTTTCAAACAAGAATAACAAACAAGCTTCAAACAAGTTCTTTTTTTTTTTTTTCCTTTTACTTTTACGAAAATACTTACAAATATTTCTATTCTTTCCTTTTCTGTACAATTATTTTCAACACTTAGGTACGGGAACAGGGAGTCTCGATGTGCAATGGGACTGAAACAGCTACCCTTTTCAAGACTATTTTAATCCAATATACCTTAGTGAATCACAACATTTTCGTTTGTTACAAATATCATTGATATCAAATTAAATTCCAAGCGGTAAATCAAGTGGACGTGCGGCCCAAGTATAGTCGTCTAGACACCAAGTCCCTCTACATCCTTTGGGCAACCTTACTGAAATGGCCAGGTAGGGGAGGACGAACACGAAGAGACAAAAATCCATTTTGCAATGAGCTAAGCCCATTTGTAAGGCACTTCTGGATTCAAAAACAGGAGTGTCCCCTTCCTAGAACACCATCCCACATAGGCTACTTACTTGAGGTGAAAAAGGTCCTAAGTGTGAAGACAGTTCAATGAATGTTAATAAGGCCGCCCTCAACCTTAAGGGACCTGAACTAGGGTACCAATAAGGGGTTTAGGCCAAATATTAAAAACACGACTGTCACCTATTCCTCGAATTTACAACTCACAATTAAAATTCGTATTCAATAATAAATAACAACCGAGTAATTAATTAACTAATTACTAATTAACTAACAATAAGAGAATTACAAACATTAACAAGAAATTTTTTTTTTTTTTTTTTCGAACACAAACATATAAACAAAACAAATATTCACTTATTTAACAAGTGATTTTTCAATCCCCGGCAACGGCGCCAAAAATTGATTGTGCCTGTAGCAAGCGCATAATTTAACCCTAAAATATCGTTAGTAGTATAAGCAAATAGGGATCGTTCTATTCCGGGGATTGAGGGTACACCTGTCATTGGGACAAACAAAACATTAAATTAAAACAAAGTATAATATTCACAAAGATTTCACAAGTATAACATTATTTACGAAAAAGGGGGGATTTTGTTTTTGGTTTTCGAAAAATAAATTAAGTTAACAAAATAATTAAAATGCAAAAAACATAAAAATACAAATGGATGATGAGAGAACAAAGATCAAAACCGAAACTTATGATTAAATTGATTCAAACCCTAATATTGTCATTCTAAGTCATGAGAAAGGAGGTTGATTATGTG
>JANPXK010000454.1:0-11372 GCA_024704745.1 Rosa lucieae
ACGATCGCTGGATGCAAGCAGTAGGATACGCATGTATTAATTGCAAATATATCTTCACGCCCCCACGAGCGCTCAATTAAGGATGATATCTTCTTATGAAACACGGGATGAGCAATACCACAACCCAAATCCGTATAGTCCCATTTTTGGGCCGCAGATATCGGCCCACTGGTTCAGACCTACTAAAGGATTTCAACAAAATTACTTTTGGGCTCAAACACCTGCCGTCGCCCAACATGCCGCTTTAGCCCAATCCAACGCCAAGCCAGCGAATATGATTAGAACCCCGGGCGGTAGTCGGAGCCGCAATCCCGCTTTGAGAACCGTCAAAGTTTACAGAGAACCCAATCCATATCCAAATCCCAATTTCAATTTCAATTTCAATTTCAATTTCAATTTCAATTTCGTCCTCCAAAATGAAGGATAGAGTCTTCTTGAAGCTTCGTTTGTTGAAGATCTAAAATCGGAAATGGAGTGTGTCGCCAATCCTTTCGTCGAGGTCAACTGTGTCGACGCCGTGTGCCTGAAATCGAGGAGTACTAAGGTGTTGTTGTGGGAGGAATCAGCGAGAGAAGTCACTCTTTTTAGAGAGTGGTTGATCGAGGGGAGAGGGAGAAGACGAGAGGTGGCCGGAAGGGTAAAAAAAATTAAAGGTAAATAGATCCTTTTTATTAAAAATATTTAAAATGTTTTTACCAAATTTTTTTTTTAAATGTCAATTATATGGGCAAATCAGTATTTTTATCTTCATTTTGTACCTCACGTGCCTAGCATATAGTAAATTTAACGGAGTCGTGACGGAAACTTGACGTGGGTTCAACATTAACAACAAATTAGAAGTCCATGTATCACATTGATACGTTTGAAAGTCCATGTTGTTTAAGTATAATGTATTTGAGAGAGATTGATGAGAGAGATGTATTTCATTATAGAGAATAGGAGCCCTATATATAGGGATTACAAAGTGCATAATCTAATGTTACAAGGAATACCAATCCGTGTAGGATTGGGAAATCTAGAACCTTCTCTCCTATTCCTATTCCTAGTTTGATAAGGCACACTAAACTTGATTTTCCTTCAACACTCCCCCTTGTGCCGCTCAACTTGGTGGTGACGCTTCATCCGTTGCCTCGTTAAAAACCTTGCCAGGTAACAAAAACCCTGTGGGACAAAAATAATCCTGGTCGAAGGACAAAAGGAGCACAACACGTCCTTCACTCTTCGAGAATCGAACATGTAGACACTCCCCCTGATGTCGATATCTCCCCCTGATTGCTACAATCGTGGGAGTTCGGACAACTTTCTCAATCCGATGCTCTTCACATGTTTCTCGAAGGTGGATTTAGGTAACGACTTAGTGAATAAGTCCGCTACATTATCCTCTGATCGGATTTGTTTCACTTCAATCTTTAGAAGTGATTGTTGTTGCTGATTATAAAAGAACTTAGGCGATATATGCTTGGTGTTGTCGCCCTTGATGAAACCTAACTTCATTTGTTCAATACAAGCTGCATTATCCTCATAAATGCATGTAGGTTCATCTGTGGTAGACTTCAAACCACAATTTCCTTGAATGTGTCGAATTACAGACCTTAGCCATACACATTCACGTACAGCTTCATGTAGAGCAATAATCTCTGCATGATTTGAGGAAGTAGCAACAAGGGTCTGTTTTGTAGACCTCCAAGATATCGCAGTGCTTCCCATGGTAAAGACATAACCTGTTTGGGAGCGACCTTTATGAGGGTCAGAGAGGTACCCTGCATCAGCAAAACCCATCAAGACATCATTGTCGTTTTGATGGAGGGAGATAGGAGGACGCCGGCCATCATGACAGGCGGCGGCGCCGGCGCCGGCAACATGGCCGGCGGCCATTCCATGGACGGGGGCGTTTTGCCTTTTGGGGTCCGATCCCAATTTTCCGTCATTCCTTTTCTCTCTGTAGGGATAAAATAGGCCCATATCAATCGTACCTCTTAGGTATCGAAAGATGGTCTTTACACCAATCCAATGGCGGCGTGTTGGCGCAGAGCTGTGTCGAGCTAACAAGTTCACTGCGAATGAGATATCCGGTCTTTGTGCATTGAGCTAAGTACAATAATGCGCCTATTGCACTTAAATAGGGCACTTCGGCCTCTAGGGGTTCTTCGTCCTCATCCCTTGGACGAAACGGATCTTTTCCGGGCTCAAGACTACGGCCGATCATGGGAGTACTCGTAGGCTTTGCTTTATCTTCATTAAAGCGCCTTAGAATTTTCTGAGTATATGCAGACTGATGGATCAAAATCCCATCACTACGGTGCTCGAGTTCTAAACCGAGACAAAACCGTGTTTTCCCAAGATCTTTCATCTCAAATTCGGATTTCAAGTAATTAGCAGTTTCCTTTAACTCATCTGGAGTTCCAATTAGGTTCATGTCATCGACATAAACTGCTACGATTGCAAATCCGGAACTTGTTCTTTTAATGAACACGCATGGGCATATTTCATTGTTAATATATCCCTTCCCAATCAAGTAGTCACTTAGACGATTATACCACATCCGTCCGGATTGTTTTAATCCATATAGTGAGCGTTTTAATCTTATTGAAAAACGCG
Source organism: Rosa lucieae (assembly GCA_024704745.1). Taxonomy (NCBI): domain Eukaryota; kingdom Viridiplantae; phylum Streptophyta; class Magnoliopsida; order Rosales; family Rosaceae; genus Rosa; species Rosa lucieae. Next base: position 2,599 of record JANPXK010000454.1, read on the forward strand.
CTCCGTGGTTTAGAGCCACTTGATTTGGGTAATTGAAGTCCATCTGGAACCTTCATATATATCTCTGAATCTAGATCCCCATAGAGATATGTTGTAACCACATCCATAAGCTGCATGTCAAGTTTTTCGGAAACTACCAAACTGACAAGGTAGCGGAACGTTATAACGTCCATTACGGGAGAATATGTCTCCTCGTAGTCGATTCCAGGGCGTTGTGAGAAACCTTGCACCACAAGGCGGGCTTTATATCTTACCACCTCATTTTTCTCATTACGCTTTCTAACAAAGACCCATTTATGGCCAACAGGCTTTACACTTGGGGGTGTCTGCGTTACAGGCCCAAATACCTGTCTCTTTGTTAGTGAATCCAATTCAACCTGGATCGCATCTTTCCATTTAGGCCAATCTGCTCTTCGTTGACATTCTTCAACAGAGCGAGGTTCGATATCATCATATTCTATAATCCCTTTCGCAATATGATATGCAAATGCATCATCAATTGCCATAGAATTTCTATCCATCATCTCATGTGTAATTTATGGAGATCTCTCTATTCTCTGGAGTTGGTTCTGACATTGGAGCGTCCCCCAATGATGTCTCTTGGACATAACCATAATCCGGAATATTCTCATGAGATGGATTATTTATATCGATGATTAATGGATTATTCTGTGCCAAACTCGCTTTCTTTCTTGGGCGAGAATCCATCGAACCTATGGGCCTCCCGCGCTTCCTGGCAGGAGCCGTGGGCCTAGCCATAACGTCACCATCATTGAGAGATGGGACGTTGGCGCCATGCTCATGCATTCTTGAGTTGGCGTCATGTCCTCTACTTTTAGGGACATCAATCCTTGCAGGCACGTTTGCAGCAGGTATGTGTGATCTCGTCACTTTAGCGATATCAGAAAACGCATCAGGCATCGATTCTGCTACGTTCTGAAGATCGAGAATTCTCCGCACTTCAATTTCGGACTGTGCGGTTCGGGGATCAAGATGAGACAGAGTGGGGACAGACCACGACAATTCCGGTCGTTCCTGTTGAACATTGATGTTCTTATCTCCCCCTAACGATGGGAAGACTGTCTCATCGAAGTGACAATCCGCAAATCTTGCGGTAAAGAGATGCCTGTCAAGGGTTCTATGTAGCGGATAATCGTTGGAGAATCATAACCAACGTAAACGCCTAATCGTCGTTGAGGACCCATTTTGGTGCGCTGTGGTGGCGCAATTGGCACATAAACTGCACACCCAAATATGCGTAAGTGTGAGACATTGGGCTCATACCCAGTCACCATCTGGGACGCAGAAAAGGTTGAGTGGCAGTAGGCCTCAGACGAATAAGCACAGCTGCATGCAATATTGCATAGCCCCAAGCAGAAATAGGGAGATTGGTGCGCATCACCAATGCTCGAGCAACCATTTGTAGTCGTTTAATGGCGGCTTCTGCGAGACCATTTTGGGTGTGAACATGAGGAACAGGATGTTCAACATCAATCCCAATGGACATGCAATAATCAAAAGTCTTTGATGTAAACTCTCAGCATTGTCTAATCTATAGACTTAATAGGATGATCAGGGTGGTGAGCCCTTAACTTAATTATTTGTGCTAGGAGTTTAGCAAATGCAGCGTTCCTTGTGGACAATAACATGACATGTGACCAGCGTGTCGATGCATCAACCAATATCATAAAATATCGAAATGGTCCGCATGATGGTTGAATAGGTCCACAAATATCACCTTGGATTCTTTGCAAGAATGGTATACTTTCTTTGGTGTCCTTTGCATAGGATGGTGTCGATCCTAACTTTGCTAAAGAGCAGGCTTTGCAGAACGAATAATGGGCTTTAGAAATAACCAATGAGGATTTTGGTTGAGCCATGAAGTCACTTTTGACTTTAGAAGCAGAAATTGGAGTAAGGGGAGCAGGGGTGGCGTCAAAGCCACCCTGGAGCCGCAGGGGGATGGCGGCGCCGGCTAGTGGTGGCCGGACTTGAAGGGGGAAGGCGCCGTGAGGCGCAGGTGCTCCTCCTTGATCCAAATTTCGAGTTTTACTTCCTTTCGTTCTGAAAAAGGGATGTCCGTGTGAAGTCTTTAATATACGGATCATCATGTCACGACCTGGGTGTCCCAAATGGTCGTGCCAAAGCCTATATGTGTCGGAATCCCATAAATCATCTCTCATGACATGGTTGGATTCAATGACTCGAATAGTGGTTGCATACAACCCACTAGAGCGACACATAAGTTTCTCTAAGACTCGTTTATGTCCGTAGTCATTAGAGGTGATGCAAAGGAACCCTTGTCTATTCTCACAATGTGTTTCCGCAGGAAAACCATTGGCTCTTACATCTTGTAAGTAATAAAGTTCGAGAAGTATGTCCATGACATGAGATAAAATAAATCGATACTTTATTAATAATAGCCAATGTTAATGTCTAAAAGTCTGGCGGTAGCCGGACCTTAATTAACGCTGATCCGATGGGCGGATCGATACTTGTGTTAATGTTGTAGCTCCCGTTACCTGTCAAGTAAAATACAACGGGCGTCAGAGGGAGACCGCGCTGGGCGGTCTTCAACTCTCCGATGCCTAAGTTAGTCAATGTATTTATGTTGACAAAGTAACAGTAGGTAAGTATTGAATGCGTGATTAATGAGGAAGAGGAGAGAACCTTTATAGGTGAGGGAGAGACTGATCTTGTCTTTGTTTTCGATGTGGGACTGATATGCTTCAGTTCCCAGCTTCAGAGGCTTCTGATGCTATCTGACGCGGCGCGTGGCGGCGCGTCGGTGGCGATCTGGAGGCGCGGTCCGACGCCGAGGCTGTAGCCCACCTGGCAGTGTGTTCGCATGTCATTCCTTTGGTTGGAATCAGTACCTTTGGCGGTACAATGAGCGTGGCCCATTATAGCTAATTATGCTTGCAAATGTACATGTATGTACAGCCAATGATTACATCAAAGTTTCTTGACCAAAATCTAATCCAATATAAAAATCAAACCGTAGACAAATCGTAGTCACTCAATCCTTTTGGTAATTTCAATTTAGTTGTGACCAGGTAAGGTAAGGCGAGATTTTGGTGGAGCGTTGCTCACTTTTAAAACCGTTCTCTCAGATCAAACCTTGCCTAGACATCACAAGTACTCTTGAGTACGCCTAGAGGAAAAAAGTGAATACAATAAGTCATTTTATTGATTTAAGGCATAATTGCCATTACATGATTCTTGGAAATAATAAAGACTATAAAAATCTGCGGCATTTTGTCTTCATCGCCAGATTTAAATTCTTTGTGAACTCGATGTCTTGATCACCATGATGCGACTACCTTCGTAGGTACATTGCAAATTCAGGTCCATTGATCAGACGTTCCATATCAGAAATAGACACCATAAAGAGGATTCTCCCTTGATTGAGGCGCATTGGCGCAATATGCATAGTCCCTAGGACTGGTGGCGTTGGAAAGTGGTGCCCATGGCCAACGTTGGCTCCATGGTTTCCAACCCTATTTCCCTCAAAATCACGCCTCCTACGGTCGTGTGATTGTCGCCTTGAGCGATTACCTTCTTGAGCATTTCGATCGTATGGATCATGACGTCGATGGTGACTTTCTCTATCCATAGGACGATGCTCTTGATGCTCTCTTGAAGCCTATCAAATTCTCTTTTCACAAGTTCATTGCCATGTCTTTCAGTAGTGGCCATAGCTTCAATAAGCTGTTGGAAACTTGTGATCCGTCTTGCATTTACATGAGTCCGGAATAAGTCAGAGGACCTCATAGCACAGGCGGGGAAGATATTGAGGGTTTTCTCAATCAACTGGTCTTCTGTGATCATCTTTCCACAGAGACGCATCATTGCTCTGATGCTGAGAGCTTCCGAATAAAATTGCATGACAGTGTCAAATTCAGAGAAGCGAAGATCTTTCCATTCTGCTTCTGTATTCGGAAGTATGGAGTCACGAACATTGCCATATCGTTCGCGAAGCGCATGCCAAAGCTTTATGGCGCTATCCTTATTTATGAACTCAAACTGTAGGTCACTATCCATGTGACGTTTCATGAAGGCAAGTGCCTTGGAATTATCTTTCTCAGTTTGAGGGTCTGGAGCTGTTTCTATAGGACAAAGCTCTTGGATAGTATGCAATAAATCCGGGCAATAAGGTGGGTCTCGACATCAGTGACCCAAATAAGTACATTTTGCCTGCATAATCCAATGGAACAAAATCGAGTTTGTTCATGTTTGACATCCTGAAAGATGAAACAAGAACAAGTTAGTTTCGGAGTCATGCTTCCACGAAAACTAATATAAATAAGATTTCCGAGCTATGCTACCAAGAAATCTATTTCCAAGAATAATTGGATTAGACCGAAACAATGATGTTTGTATGGTCAAAATAGATGCTCACGAACGCTCTTAGTCCGTAGCATACGAACGCTCTTAGTTCGTTAAATCGATGCTTACGGACGCTCTTAGTCCGATGTCTTACGAACGCTCTTAGTTCGTTAATTGCGTGAATCCCCACGATTCCGCTTTTCAAGATCGAACCCACGTTATAAGAAAGGTGGGATGAAAAGAAGGGAGGTTTTTAAGTCCCCGAGAAAAAGAAGAAATATCAAATTTCAAATTTAGGAACTTTAAAACTTACTCTTTTGAATACTTACTTGGTGAAAATTCGGAGCAGATTCTGTTCTGAACAGCTTGTACCTCGATTGGTGTACAGATCTCAATATGACTCCGATAAGGCTGAAATTCGGAGGTTAGATGGAAGAGACAGAGACGAACAACTTTGATGAAGAAAGTTTTTCGATCTGAGCTTCCGATCTAGACGTTTCGAGGCTTGCAAGAAGACGGATGTGCACAGGAACGGGAAAAAGATGCAGTGGGTGTGCGTTGGCATGTTTGCGCAGCAGGGATGCTTCGGTGGCAGCAGGCTGGAACGCAGGGCTGCAGGAAGGGGGCAGCAGGGGCTGCTGTGCAAGGTTGCAAGCACACGGGTGCTCGGGCTGCAGCGAAGGCTCGGCTAGCTCGGGCTAGGGGCTGCTTTGTGAATGTTTTCTGTTTTGTGGTTAGAGTCGTGCTGATAACGTGTTTAAGTATAATGTATTTGAGAGAGATTGATGAGAGAGATGTATTTCATTATAGAGAATAGGAGCCCTATATATAGGGATTACAAAGTGCATAATCTAATGTTACAAGGAATACCAATCCGTGTAGGATTGGGAAATCTAGAACCTTCTCCCCTATTCCTATTCCTAGTTTGATAAGGCACACTAAACTTGATTTTCCTTCAACACATGTATCATTTTGACAGTCCTCAGAGTCTTCAGATACTGGCCGTGCATTTTTCCCTACTCTAAATAAGTAAAAATAGCAGAAGAACCTCCACCAAAACATTATCATACATACACACTAAAGCTAAAAATTGAAAAAATACTGGCAGTGTTGAAGACTGCAAACCATAAGACTAGTAGAAAGATCCCTGCCATGTCCTCCAACTCGACCCCCAGTCCCATGTAAAGCTTAGGTACTAGAGAATGCAGGTCTGAAGGCTAAAAACTAAAAAGGCAAAGCATTACAGAATGCAAGTAAATACTAAATAGTGTGACTCAGAATAACTGCTGGCATAACCATTTATGCATATCTCGAGTCTTCACTCTTCACCGTTCCTCTGTTCCTCTGTTCTGAAAGAAAAAGGTGCTAATATTTGATTGACCCACCCAAAGTAACCCCTAATTATCAAATAGAGTACAGAATGGCACCCAGACCCAAAAAAAGAAAAAGAAAAAGGACTGCATAATGGCACCAGGTCACCAAGTTGAATGCTAAGTTTTTTAAAGAATGAGAATTGTTCCTCCGGAAACAAATACCAAGGATTTGGAAATACCAGCCAAAAGCAATACAGCAAACAGCAAACATCAACATACAAAATCAACCACTAGTTAGAGGAAGCAAATTCAGAAAACTTCTAACAACTTACTACATTAGATCTTCATTGTTGATATTTCTACCTAGGACATCTGGAACCTGTTTCCACCCCACAAGAGAAAGGTAAAGTAACCTCTGCAATTATGAAACCACATATATCAAGGAACCGATCTTTGATTGCTAGCCAGGTGATGAAGATGTTGGAATGTATATATACTACCATAATTGATTAGTAAAATCTATTCAGGTTGAAAAATACTGGTCAACCCTTACAAATCAAAGAAGAAGAAGACTAATGGAGGGCCGGTCTGGTGCAGCACGCTATAATCTAAACCAATGTTCATTTTCACTAGTTAATGTAGGAAAAAAAAAATCAAACCAGAGAAATTTTTTTTGATATCTTTTAAGCTTAAAAATCATAAAATGTTTTATTCAAAAAAAAAAAAAAATCATAAAATGTTTCGATCTTAAATCAGCCACTAGAAGTCCTCATTCACCATTCCGATCACCAGTCAGTCTGGCATGTGAGCTGCAATGACCTAGGTGGGAAGGGGAAAGAGGTGATGGGAGAGATTTTTTAAAATAATAAAAGAACACAGAAATATATATGAATGAAATTACATTATCTTACAAAATGTGGCAAAAGAAATTAAGCTGAGAGAATACTAGGTAATTGACCAAAGAAAGGAAATAAAGGGTTAGTGCAAAGCTCAAGACAGTATTTTGCAGTAACCAATACTAACCAGAAAGCTGCTCTTTTGGTAAATTAGATTTATTGAATCAAACAGGAGCTACAAGGAGGCAGGCCTTCCAACACAAAAACAACTAAACAAGCAACTGAAAACCATAAAGTGCTTAATGTAACAAAACGTATACTGACTAACACAAAGCCAGAGCAACAGCCAAATCAGCTGAAAAATATAAACCAAACAAAGGAATCTAAAGATGCAAGACAGCTTGAGCAGATGACAAGCAGAGCTGCAGAAGTCATAGCAATGCAAGCATAAAAATTTCACTGTGGAACCACCTGGAAAAACCAGAACATGCAAAACCAGTCCAATATTTATCTGAATTGGCTCCTCCTCTGAATTGGTTTCCTACGATATCAAGAAACCAAGATTTTGTTTTCTTGATATAGCTAGGCTTCATGCTCTCTAGGGGACGTCACCTAGGTGACAGAAAAAGCCACAAGAAAAGAAAGATTTGTTAGATTCCAAATTACAATATTCTCAAGAATAAGAATATTCAATTAAACTGGCAATGAGATTTATCTACCTAAGGATTTTGGGATGTGGATGCACTGTCTTGCCTCTGCTGCAATGCTGATGATCCAACATGGACATGTGGGATATGAGATATCTTGTGCCAGTCCTCACCAGTTCCCCTCTCACAACGCTTCTCAAGGTTAGGAGAGTCTCTGATGGACAGGTGTTGGAGAGCTCTGAGACATTGTAGACCTTTTGGCAACAATGTTATCTCTGGACAATCAGAAATTGCCAAAGACCGGAGTGAAACAATATGCTCCACCCACTCTGGAAATTCCATGAGTTTTGAACAGCTACCAATTTCCAGGACTTGTAAGTTGTGGCTATATTGCAGTCCCTCTGGCAGTGATGTAAGCTCTGGACAGCCAAAAATGGTCAGGCTTCTAAGTTCTGAGAGGTTTTCAAAGGAATCTGGCAGATGAACTAGATTCAAACCCATAATAGTGAGGCTTTCAAGAGCTGTGAGGTGTTTCATCCCCATAGGCAAACAAGTTAAGCGGGGACAATTCTCAATTGAGAATGAACGAAGTGAGTACAAGCCACCGAAGCCTTCCTCCGGCAAACAGATTAAGTTAGGACACTCGATGATTTCCAAGTTCTCCAATGAAGTGAGGTTTTTTAATCCTCCTGGCAAAGTATCTAGATCATTGCACCACCCAATTTTCAGTGATTTGAGAGCAGTGAGGTACTCCAGATCTTCAGGAATATAACGAAGCACTGGACAAGACGTAACTGTCAACGACATCAAACGCGAATTGTTTTGCAGCAACTTATATGGTACAAAGCTCAACTCTTGAAAGAAGTCAATAACAAGAGTCGACAGTGACTTCAGCTCTGATGCTGACCTCATTACCAATTTGTGGCATGTCTTCAGCTCCAAGTATTGAACGCATGGAAGCCATGGCATGGCTTTTAACGATGGACAATTTCTTATGGATACTTTGCCAAGGCCTGTAAATGCTTCTGTAGAATTCATGTTATCCCAAGTAGTCAACTCAGGAAAATCTATAAGGGATAGCTCTGTAAGAGAAGCAAATGGTCTGTCACTTCGACCTAGAAATTCATCACCAATGCAGACTACATTATGCATTCCTTGGATGTTGAGGATCTTGAGGACAGGGAGTTGACCGAGCGGAGGAAGACTTTCACATCTTCTGCAATTTATTATGTTTAGCTCGGTCAAGTTCTGAGAGCAACTCATCTCATCTGGGAACTTGGTTCCTGAATAACCATTTATTGACAACATCCTTACAAAGGGAGATAAAGTTAAAGAATCTACCAGAATAAAATCAATTTTATCATCAATTTGCCTGCGAGCTTGCCTAGATCTGTTATGATCTAGCTTGCACTCATCATCATTTTGCCACAACAGTTCCAATGAATAGAATTCTTTCGTTTTCATCCATTCTGTTATCATGACAACATCACGTGGACTTTTAGCCTCCTCCAGACATTTGAGTTTTAACTTCCCTCGTAGATTTGTCATTGATACAAGCTGAGCAATAGAAGTTTCAGGGTTGCGGCCGATGATATATACCGGCAAAGTTTGAAGTTGTCGTAACATACTCATTGATGGGGGCATGCTGT
>JANPXK010000455.1:0-70559 GCA_024704745.1 Rosa lucieae
ACCAGTTTTGACAAGTTGAATGAGACTGAATAAAACCAGTTTTCATAACTTTTTCACACAATGCATGTATGAAGTTAAGTTGTCTGATCATGTACCGTTAAATTTGAGTTAAGGGCAAGGAGGGAAAATTCCCGTCTATGTGCAATCAAAGTAGCAGTTTTGACATTAGGGACATACATTTCTCATTCAGACAACACAAATAAGCCATTCCGTTGTAGGACCTTAAATCGTGTACCAGCATTTCACTCAAATATTGGCCTTTTTGGGGCTACTCACTCACATTTTGGGGTACATGTGATTTTCTTCCAAACTTGCACAACGGAAACAAAAAAATGCATTGTATGTTATTTTGCAACTAACTCTCATACAACATATACAACAATACTGTTATGCAAGGTGAGTCAAAATTTCGACCCAAATTTGAGCAAGGTGAGGGGGAATTTTTTTTTTTTTTACATTCAGACAACAGACAAATCCTTAAAATTGTTGTACAATAATCTTGGACCCAAAAAAATTGATGTATGACCTCCTTATACAACGCCAATCTCATTAAACCTGTTGTGTGAAGCAGTTTCAGTGATCACACAACGGAAATTTTTTTTTCGTTGTCTAAAAAGTGTAGTGTGATGCAATTTTTGGTGCATGAGAAAAGCTGAACGATTTCCTCCACAAGATGTTGCATCAGCTATTAACTCATGCCATCCTCAGAGTGCATGACGGACCTAGATATCACACCATTAGCCATATGCTCTAGAAGCCTTAGCACAGCCACAATTGTGCAAGGTCAGATATGCCAATGGTTTGGTGCTTGACATACCTAACTTCAAAAATGCAACACTTATTTTCTTGCTGGTGCAGAGCAGAAGTGGTTCCCAAAAGGCTCTTATACAATGAAAGGCAAGCGAGTCAGCAACACAAATTTTCTGCATATGTACAAGGCAAGACACTAGTTCAATTCCTTCCTACAACTCTTTGCGTCTATATGAGGCTATAGAGAGTATGCACCTCTTCTCGGTTAGTTGGACCAATAGAAACAATGGAACTCGAGTCAAGTTCCTCTGGTGCTATGAATCAGGTACATGTCTGCTGCACAGTTAAAGAAACTAGAATCAAATTGGATTACATTAAAAACACAAATCTTTTTGCAAGATTCGTACTTTGAATTCAACTACAAAGTCAGAGGTTACTGTTGACAAACTTTGGTTTATTAGAGCTTGTTCAATACAGTTAGGTATCAAAATCCTAGAAACTACATTGTGCGTCTAAACTACAATCCCTATAAGTGAGCATTTGAGGGCTGAAGCAGAGGTAAATCTCTAGGAAACTAATGTTAAATTCCAAACCATAATGGATGAAGGAAACCTTTATCTGCCTGAAGTCTAATTTGATAGAAGTAACTTAAAACTATTGAGAAGCTGTATTTATTCTTAACTGATAATCTAATAATACGAGATTATTATTTCATTAAACTGAAATGTGCAAAATTTACCTAAATTCCATAACAGTCAAATAAGAGCAAAAGAAAATGAATGAATGTTACCTCCTAGGCAGAAGCAGTGCAAATCTCTTTTTGATTAGGAAGGAAAGTAAGAACATGATTAGTAGAACAGTTCAGAAATGGTTGTCAACAAATTAGAATAAAATAAACATCTGTACTTCCAGCAATAGGATTGCTATTCCTATCTACTCAAAAGGAGATAGCAACGATATGGGCATCTCAAAACTTAAACTTTTAGCTATAGATACTGGCCTGAGTTGGTATTTAGAGAATCTGAGATACCAATTGCAACAGATACTCAACCCCAAAGTCCTCAATTAACAACAGAAGATGTCAATTGTAGCATTGCCATATCAATTTTAACAAAATTGAAGGGCCCTTTCAGAATCATTAATTCATTATACAAATTACTAACAAAGCAAAAACCATGCATTCATGAAATACTAACCCTGGGCTAACTGAAAACAGACATCAATTTCCAGCAGATATCAATTCCAAATGGCTCTGGCAATTGAATTTGGAGGAGACCCATGGGTTAATGAAATATTGACGACAAAGGAGAAGAAAGAAATCATCCAAAAATTGCAAAATACATATAGAATTGACGAAGAATGAGACATCTTGCTTTAAATTTTACACTTGGATCTGGAGGATGAAAGGCATACCTTTGACAATATGGGTTGGCTCCTTGCTAGTCAGAGAGAAGAAGCAGTGAGAGAGCGGAGGATGTGGACGTGAAAGAAGAAACAAGAAAACCATAAGGACAATTTAGCCAATATCAGAAATTTCATTAACACTTCCGCGTCTTCAACTTGATTCCCGTAGAAGCAGATTTCCAAAGCTAAGAAATTGAGCTTCTTGATTTCTGCGGTTCAAGGAAGCGCTTCCGGATGGAAGCTGATTCTACAAGTTTTACCAAACAGCCCAACTAAATTGTAAAAGCACTTTTGGTCCCAAAAGCAGCTCCAAAATCAATCCCAAACTGGGCCTTACGATGCTACATGGACTCATGGAGTAATCGGCTAGTATATTCTACTTGGGCCTAGTTTATTGAATGTAAAAGGAAAATTTGACCCACTTCCTTGGGCCTAGTTCATAAATCCTCACCCTCAGATATGTAATGATGATTCAGAAAGTAAACCCAAGAAAAGATTTCACTCGTCACCTCCCTCCCTCCTCTGCACACCACCCAATACTTCTTTTATCGCCATGCATGATTCCAAACTCACCATTTCTCCAGAAATTTTATATTGAAAATGCTGAGACAAAAGACAAATGATTAATGACTATTATGTATAATAATTCATAATGTGTTGTAAATATTTGTGGATAATCATGTAAATAGATGTTGATTAATATGTGTCTATCCCCATAGATTGGTGATTGATAGGTTGTAATTGTAGGAGTGATTGAATTGTAATTGAGCATTACCTTTTTGTATACACCATGTAGTCCTATATAAAGCTCCTCATGGTGAGATGAATAACACACATCCTATTCTTTGCGTCTAAACTCTCTCTCTCTCTCTCTCTCTCTCTCTCTCTCTCTCTCAAATTCTTTTACTATAGTTTTACAACACGTTATCAACACGAATAGTTCTACCATTGAGAATAGTTTTTTTTTACCACGAAAAGCTTTGAAATTGCTGATCAACCAAAGGAGGATCATCACTGAAGCTGGTTTAGGATCTAAATCACAAATGGGCTCTTGGATTGGCTGAGAAGACAACATTCTCAGTTATGCACAAATAAGCTGAAGATTCATCTATTCTTCATCAAGTAATGTTTTCAAAATCTAATTTTGTATTCATGCTTATTGAGCCTATTGATTGAATATGAAAAATCACCATAATGCATGAACCCTAGAAAATCCTACATGATTTATTTACTTGGTATACGTATTTGTATATATTTGTTCATGTGTTTTAGATTGTTTGATTAGAAAAAAAAAAAAATTAGGTTTCTTTGGCTGTAGCTATTTCTAGCACTTGGTCTAGTAGCACCAATTCACAACTAGAGAACATCAATAAATCATGCAAAAACAAAGTCTGCTATTTCTAGGATTCGAACCCAGCCACAACATGTACCAGCCCAGCATGTTGTCCACTGTGCCATTATGGCCAGTTGGTAATTGACACAATCATTTAATATTAATACTGCCAGAAGCATATTCATTGGCGATTGATCAATTGATTCAATTCATGTTTTGGTTTTGATTGACATTTATCCAAAACAATTACCATAATAGTTTCACAATGTATCCTTTATTACTACATTTTAATATCATATATTACACGAATTATGGCTTAATTTTTGGATACACAAATTTGAATGATGCCATTATAATTCCTTATGCTACAAGCATTATGGGCTAAATTATTATGTGATTATTACATAAACATTATGCCATAAGCATTTGTCCAATTTATTACCTATACGAAATGCCAGAAGCATTAATGGGATTTGAACCCATTTTCTTAGGTATATAACTGCTGCATTAATTTATTTACGTTATGATTTAATAACATATGTTGAATTTAGTTATGTTGTAATTGTGAATATTAAATGTGGCTGAGTCAGAAGCTCAAATGAAGCCAAAAGTCACAATAACAAACCCGAGCCAGAAGCTCAGGCCCAAGCTGCAAGGCCAGAACAGAAGCTCACCATGTGTTGCCATAATAAAGGTTATGAACCTTCTCAAAGTAGGCTCATCCATTTGGATGCGATGTCTAGGTAAGGTTCAGATGAGGCTGTGTACTTAAGTGAGCCTCACTCCACCTAAACCTCATTTTTCCTTACCTGGTCGTATTCAATTGGAGTTACCGAAAGGGTTGAGTAATAACTTTTCATTCCTTGACAGACCAGCCTGAGCCCAGTAGGCCCACTCTCCCTTCGCAGGACCTAGCAGCCCAGCAAGCCTCACATACTCTTTGACTAGTGCATGAAAACCTAGGTCACGATCTCGCATACTAAGCCCCGTAGGCTTCACTATCAAGCCCACTCCTTCTTTGATCCAATAGAATCAAAATAAAAAGGAAAAATGATTTGATATTGTAAATAGATTCACCATATCTAATATGTGTAATTAATTACCATAAGCATTTATTCACATAATTGTGTGATAATTAATCTGTTATATTACTAGCATGCAATTAATATCTCAATTGATTTATGATTTTCATTTATCCAATTTGTGAGATTATTTCAATTTGCTCAATTCAATATTATTGTGTTGCTTGTCTAAATTTTCGCACTACAATATATGTGTAGAAAATGCAGGTACCTAATGAACTAGAGGTTCTAAATGAACCAATAGTTCATACATATAGCGAACTTGTACTTTCGATAATGTCATTTAAGAAACTTGAAGTTTCCTTCATAAATTCATCACACATGATAAAACCAGTAGATTTAACATGTCTAATCCGATTTTTTATACCATGTTATAGAACCTGAAGTTTTTATTAGTTGCTTAAGGATGGTATTACTCAAAGCACTAAGATTATTTGTTCCTGTCTTGTAAGGAATGTCAAATCTCACTAAACTTGACTTTGTTGCTTTGGAGGGTTCTGGAAGAAACTATCTAAAGTGGACTCAAGATGTGAAAATTCATCTGACTACAAAGAAGATGAGATAAACAATCAATACTGACAATGTGGTCACTGAGGCTTTTAAGGCAAGTGTCGTAATATTCATAAAGAAACATATGGAGAAAGCACTCCAAGTTGAGTATCCGATGAAGAGGATCCACAGACTTTTTGGGTTGCTCTGGAAGAGTACTTTAACCATCAAATGACCAATTCTTTGCCTGAAGCAAGACATGATTTGCATAACGAAATTAGCTCATATGATCGTCTGCCACTTGGTCAAGTCCCAAGAGGTCACGTAATTAGGCTCACGTGGTAGGAACCATGTTATAGTGCCTCTACCCAACAAGCCAAAGTGGAAAGGAACACTGGTTCGGCCAGTCGCCACCAAAATTAGCATGATCTTTATTATCGATGTGGAGGAATTGACTGTTTGTCCTGCACCTGCTGTGTAATAGCCGAAGCAGTAGATGAGTATTACGCCGGTCGCGTAACTCGAAATACCAACTTTATTAAAGGGTCATTTTCTATCGATTCCACACTAGATCATAGATTTTCAGGCGCTCGAAGATATAGGTATAATTAGCCCTTTGTGCCATATCTATTTCATCTTAATGAATGAAACATCTTTGGATTTTGGTGATTTATGTTTTCAATTATTTTGGATTATGGAAATGTGGTTATGTTCGAATATATTTAATTCAATAAACTTATTTATACATGTGCTTCATTGAATTAAATAAATGAATAGGCATATTCTATGGGGAAGTTTGTTGTCTGGTTGAAAGTGCTATTACGCACACCATACTCCCAGATCGGAGATATTTTTCAAACTTATTGTCTATTCATACTTCTGTGACAACCATATCAGGCCAATCCAACCTGATAGAAGGTTATGGCAAAACCCACTGTATGTTGTCCAATGGTAATGAACCTACCATTAATGAGGCCTTATAATCTCCACGTTCCAGAAGAACATTTAAGGATATTCGAATCAATGATTATCACGTTGAAATCACTGAGAAAAATGAGTGTAATATCTTTGCATAACCTCCAAGTGTGTGGCCAGAAGCGTACATTGAAGAAATTGAAATCTATTAGCTATAAGCTAACTAATTCAAGCAACTACTTGCTATGGCGTGACCGTTTGAGACACTCAGGTCAAAGTATGATGCACTGTATCCTAAACTCATCGCAGATGCATCCCCTTTTGAATAAGGGTCTTGTATATAATGACACACTATGCCATACTCGTTAAGAATATTAAATACTAGACCATCATATGCAAAGACTAGTACATACACCACCATTTTTCTGCACAGAATGAAAGGAAAATTTGTGGAGATAAATATCCAACCACCATGTGGACTAGTTAAATATTAATGGTTTTGGTTGATGTATCGACAAAGTGATCACATGTTACACTATTGTCCATAAGAAAATGCTGCTTTTGCTAAACTCTCGCCCAAATTATGAAATTGAGGGCTCATGACTCGGATTATCTCATAAAGTCCATAAGACTTGATAATACCGAAGAGTTTACATTGGAGTCTTTCGATGATTATTGCATCCTTTGGGATTGATGTTGCACATATAGTTTCCTATGTTCACACCTAAGATGGTCTCGCAAATAGAATCTTGGTAATGCGCACCAAGCTTCTAATTTCTGCATGGGGCTATGCAATCTTGCATGCAGCTATGTTGGTCCCGTTGAGGCCCACTGCTACTATCCTTACTCCGCGTTACAGCTGGTGATTGGGTACGAACCTGATGTTTCGCACTTACGCATATTTGGGTATGCATTCCACTTGCCAATTGTGTCGTCACAACGTACAAAATTGGGTCCTCAATAAAAGATGGGCATGTATGTTGATTATGAATACCATCAATTATGTGCTCTTTAGATCCCTTGACAGGTGATCTCTTTACCGCTAGATTTGTGGATTGTCACTTTAATGAGATAGTCTTCCCGCCGTTAGGGGGAGATAGGAATGTCAATCACCGTTCCGGATGAACGATGTGAATTAACATGAAATGTCCCTACAATGTCTCATCTTGATCCCCAAACCGCACAAAAATAGTGAAGCGTGGAAAATTCTAGATCTATAGAGTATAGAATACAATATGCCAGACACTTTCTTTGATCTAGCTAAAGTGATGAGATCATATATACCTGCTGCAAATGTAACTGCAAGGATAGACTTCCCTGTAGGATGTGTCGTCCCAGATGGACGAGGTACAACTATGGCGGCTAACCAGTCATATGTCCCTGCCCAGAAGTGAGGTAGACTATTAGGTTCGAAGGATTCGATCTTATCCCTAGAAGAGGGTAACCTTGGCACAAACGAATCCTCTTGACATTGCAATCTCAAACCGATTCATGTCATGAAATAAATCTGGATTATGGGTCTGTCCTAGAATAGACGACGTTGGGGGACGCTCCAACCTCTGGACCCACTCCCAAGAATAGAGAAATCTCAGTAAATTTAGTGAGATTTGGAATCGAAATGAGATTATCATCAATAATGTGTTTGTATTTGTGGTGGCCACCGAAACTATAACAAGAGATGAAATCGAACGTTACTTTGTTGATCAATATCAACAAAGAGACGACTGGCCAAAAAGGAAATAAGTAATTCATGTCGAATTAGGTTTCTTGACAAAGAGAAAGGTGTTTGGGCCTATTGTTCCTACACCTCCACATGTTAAACCTGTAGGATTTAAATGGGTATTTGTAAGGAAGCATAATGAGAAAAATGAGATTGTGATACACAAGGGTCGTCTAGTGGCTAAAGAATTTTCTCAACGCATAATCAGACAACGGCTCACTCTACAACGGTGGGTCTTTAAATCACACAACGGTTTTCTGCCGTTGTCTGATAACAAAATTGGTGTAGTGCATTGATTACGAGGAGACATATTCTCCCATAATGGACGTCATAACATTCCTCTACCTTATCAGTTTGGTAGTTTCTGAAAAACTGAATATGCAGCTTATGAATGTGGTCACAGCTTATCTCTATGGGGATAATGATACAGAGATATACATAGAAGTTCTTGAAGGACCTAATATACCTGATGCAAATAATTCTAGACCACGGAACACGCTCTCCATTGATTTGAGGCGTTCACTTTCTAGATTGAAACAATCTAGACATAAGTGGTATAACCGTCTAAGTGAATATTTGATCGGGATAAGATATGTGAATAATAAACTATGCCCATGCGTGTTTATTAAGGAAGCAAGTTCTGGGTTTGTAATTATGATGGTCTATGTCAAAGACATGAATTTGATTGATACTCCTGAAGAAATCAAGGAAACCGCAAAGCACCTGAAGTCAGAATTTGAGATGAAAGTCCTTGGGAAAACAAATTATTGTCTCGACCTGGAGCCCGAGGACAGTGCAGATGAAATTTTGGTCCATCAACCAAATTACATCTAGAAGATGTTAAGATGCTTTAATGAGGATAAAAGCAAGCACAGCCATGGTCGTCCAAAGTCTAGAGAGAACCGTATCATCCTGCAGATGATAATGAGGAGTTATCGGTGCCAGAAGTCTCATATCTAAGTGCAATAGGGGCATTATTGTACTTGGCTCAATGCCGTAAACATGACATCTCATTCAATGTGAACTTGTTAGCTAGATATAGCTCTACGCCAACACTTCGCCACTAGAATGGCATAAAAGACATTTTTCGCTACCTTAGAGGTACTGCAAATATGGGCTTATTCTATCCCTACGCATCCTTGGAATGGATCAAACCCCCTTGATCCTCGGAATGATGTTTACCTTGTTAGATATGTTGATACAGACTATCTATCAGACCCGCACAAGGCGCGTTCCCAAACTGGTTATGTCTTTACCATTGGGAATACTGCAATTTCTTGGAGGTCTACAAAATAGACCTTTGTTGATACTTCTTCGAATCATGCTGAGATACTAGCTCTTCACGAAGCAGTATGTGAATGTACATCGCTAAGAGCCGTTATAAAGCATGATCGAAGCACATGTGGACTACATTCCATCACTGATGAACCGACCATTATCGACAAGGATAATGCTTCTTACATAGAGCATATAAAGACAAGTTTCATCAAAGGAGACAACACCAAACATATTGCACTGAAGTTCTCCTTCAATCAGCAACAACAGGAGCATCAGAAGATTGAAGTTAAGCAGATTTGATCTGAATAGAATCGTGCAGACATCTTCACCAAATCACTACCAAAGTCTACATTCCATAAGCATGTCCAAGGTATTGGTCCACGTAAACTATCTGAATTACCTAACATGTAATTTTCAGGGGGAGTTGAAATCAGGGGGAGTATCCTGAAGCATACTCATTTGACCGTCGTGTACTCTTTTTGTCCTTCGTCCAGGGTTATTTTGTCTCACTGGGTTTTGTTACCTGGCAAGGTTTTAATGAGGCACATCTTTAGCATGGTCACCCCACTTATACTACATCTTGAAGATGCTTTAATTCAACATACATATGCATTTGCTCATCTTTTCCCTTCGACCACAGGTTTCTCCCACTGGGTTTACCGAGCAAGGTCTTGGTGTAACAACTCTAATGCATCCCTCTCGTAGACATAGTACCTACTTATGGTGCTGATAAGAAGACTCCACGTATATCTAATGCTGTGATACTGCTACTCCATACTCAAGTGCGTTGTGCTTTTTTTCTCCTTCAACCAAGGTTGTTTTTTCCCATAGGGTTTTTATTATTTGGCAAGGTTTTTGATGAGGCAACTTAGAAACGCACAGCCTACGCAACACTATTGACATGGAATATCCAAGGGGGAGTGTTGTAAATATTTGTGGATAATTGACATGTAAATAGATGTTGAGTAATACGTGCCTATCCCAATAGATTGGTGATTCATAGGTTGTAATTGTAGGAGTGATTGAATTGTAATTGAGCATTACCTTTTTGTGTACACCATATAGTCCTATATAAAGCGTCTCATGATGAGATGAATAACACACATCCTATTCTCTGCATCAAAACTCTCTCTCTCTCTCTCAAATTCTTTTACTATAGTTTTACAACATAATGGACTATATGATATGTCATATGTGTTTTCCTTTTTCTTCTAGGATACGTCATATGATTGACTTAGAAAAAAGAAGAAGAAGAAGAAGAAGAAGAAGAAAAACAGTACAAGTAATATGTCTTACTAAGTGACAAAGGTGCTCTGTTTTTTTTTTTTTTGGGTACGTACTGATATGACGAGTATGATGATGGAGTACAATAGACTACTGGTATGTGGAACCATGTATATAATTCCATACCATGATGTGAGGGCGGCTGCATTGCAATTCTTTAAGCAGAAGAATAGTGGACTTGAAATGGTAGTACCCAAATTACCTGACTCAACCTAATCAATGTCAGAGAAACTGAGCAAGGAGGACTAGAATGGTATTTCATTCAAGTTACAAGTATTAATGTTAAAATTCTTTTGGATAGTTTGAATGTCTCACTATTTATGGGCCAACATGATTTGTCTCTCTGCCATTTGTAAGTTGTAGGTTGATTGCTCATTTTTAAAGCAATGCTTGAATGAAAATACAATAAGTTCATCAATCCATTTCCAGAGAAGAGGTAAACCTGATTGCTCAGTAGTCCTTGAAAAACAACAGAGACAGATTTTCAGGAAGTGATGATTGTTGTATTGATCTGTATATCATATATACAAGGATACAGCTTG
Organism: Rosa lucieae; assembly: GCA_024704745.1. Taxonomy (NCBI): domain Eukaryota; kingdom Viridiplantae; phylum Streptophyta; class Magnoliopsida; order Rosales; family Rosaceae; genus Rosa; species Rosa lucieae. Next base: position 10,798 of record JANPXK010000455.1, read on the forward strand.
ATTCTAGGATACAAAAGGAAAACTATTCATGGCCTATGAATGCCTAATTACATAGAATTAATTGTGATGATACACAATGAATGTGTTGAATGTTGACAGCTATACCAAGCTAATTTTGCTCTACTTTCTAACACTCCCCCGCACGTTGGAGAGTGGATATCTTGCATGCCCAACTTACGAATCACAAGCATGAAGTCTTCCTTGCTAAGAGCTTTAGTCAGAACATTAGCCAATTGATTTCCAGAACTCACAAATCGTGTCTTCACTGAACCATCTTGGATCTTATCCCTTATATAGTGACAATCCATCTCTATATGTCTTGTACGTTCATGAAACACTGGATTTGCTGCTATATGTAAAGCAGCCTTGTCGTCACAATAAAGCAATGCCGTTTCCTGGTGTAAAATCCCCAAGTCTTGAAGTAAATAATGTAGCCAAGTCAACTCACAACAAGCTCCTGTCATAGCACGATACTCTACTTCAGCTGAAGAAAGAGAGACTGTTTTCTAACGTTTTGACCTCCATGAGATTAAAGAAGGTCCTAAGAACACAAAATACCTTGTAGTAGACCTTTTTGTAAGTGGACACCCGGCCCAATCTGAGTCACAAATAGCTCGTAGCCGAAGATCACTATTTGAGGAAAAGAATAAGCCTTGACCAGGAGCTGACTTGAGGTAGCGTACCACTCTCAAAGCTGTCTCCCAATGGGCTTTTCGAGGCTGATGCATAAACCTGCTTAATATATGAACAGGATATGTAATATCTGGCCTTGACACTGTGAGATAGATCAATCTTCCAACCAAAATCTTATACTTCTCTGGATCTTTGAGTAACTCAGTCTTATCTGACAACTTTAAACCACGTTCCATGGGTGTATCAATAGACACTGCATTCACACCAATTGTTTGTGATTTGGTGGTAATCCTAGAGATCATTCACACCAATTATTTGTGTTCTTGAATTATTCTTGATACCTTACAGGCTTAACGTGGATTAAGGCTGAATTAGGAGATAAAGAATGGCGAGCCGGCTTGGCGCTGGGTTTGAAGTGGATTGCAGGCCAGCAGTGGCTAGGTGAATCGATGCCGGCTTTGAATTGGTTTGATAAAGTCGTCCACCGTACTATGACTGTGATCAAAGGATTCCAGTCCCATGGAGCGGCAGCAGCAGACACTGCTCTCCAATCAGAGCGTAACGTGGCGAGGTCGGTGATGGCGAAGGTTACAATAGTCGCCGGTGAGAGGATCCCTACTTCTGGTGGGGTGTCCAAATCATTTGGGTGGCCCATTTCGTGTGGGTGGCCTAAATCAAACAGGCCTGCTGTTTCCTTAGTAGGTGGGCATTTTGTTTGGTTTTGGACCCAAGTGTGGCCCAAATTGATAAGCTTGGGTCCTTTAGGGTTTCGTATTTGGCACCCCGGAGAATTCTATCAATTCATGAATGGGCTCGGGTTCTTCAGGGTTTCGTCTGTGGAATCTAGAAGAATCGACTCAGAAAGTCACTTTTACTATCTTTCCAAGCCTCCTAGCCAAATGTTAAGGGCAAGGAGGAAATTTAAGTTTAGTTTTTACTTTCTGAACTTTGCCAATTTACTATGTTTTGTTTTCATAGTTCCTAGGCTCGCTTTAAAATAAGTGAGCACTGATTGTCTAATGAGTGGTGTTAGCATACTTCTGTTCCGTTGTGTGATTGGTGTTGTGTGATTAACTTTTTGTAGTAGTGTCATTCTGGCTTGTGATGAATGAAATGAATTCCCTTGGTTAAAAAAAAAAAAAAAACTAGTATTTGATATGGAGAAATTACACACGAACTTGAATAGATATAGACCATTATATACAATATATATCCTCCATCGATTGAGTAGATAAAGACACTGGCAATAAATTTCCGCATAATCTATTAACAGGATGTGACATTCATAGGCACCTATAAATCAAACACTCAAAAGATCCTTAAAGGTGATGTGACAAGGCTAACACCAAAAAGTACATTAAGTTTATTAATAAATAAGAGATCGATTGATCAAATATTGCATAAACTATTACTAGAGCATGCATTCTGAAGGACAAACTTCAGTTCTTTCACAGTTTATAGATAAGTAAGAGATCGATTGATCAATTATTGCATAAACTATTACCAGGTTATACATTTTTAAGGACAAACTCCAGTTATTTCACAGTTTCAAGTCTTCTAGCCCGGAGACCTCATCTATTTCCCATTTCTTGTAGTGGCACATAACATAATCTTTCAGTGTTGTTTCCTGATAAATTGGAGGTTTTTCTTCTGATGTTAACTCCTTGATTGGCCCATATAATGTTGAGGAGTTTTCAAGGGAAGGTCTGAAAAAACATGCCACCGAAATTCTTGGACCTTCATTTTTAGCCAATACTCTGTGATTGACGCTTATAAACTTATTGTTTGAGATTAGCTGTATCAACGCACCCATTAATCAGATAATCACACTAATGAATTGATTTATGATTGCTAGAGAAATAGAAATCGACAATGGATTAAAGTTCAAACATTGTGAAAGTTCAAAAATGCAACAGAACCATCCCTTTTAAAAAGTCTCTAAAATAATTCATGAGTGGTGTTTAAAATAACAAAGAAGATAACTTAAAAAAGAGAGTGTCCGATGTATTTGAGTCGTGATGGCCTACTTATTGGAAACTTTTGTAGTGAACGACACAAGGAGTTGGACACAATTAATCAATAAACATACAAACACAGTCACGTGCACACACGCATATATGTAAGACCGTTTCACTTGGAATGCACTGGAAGTATTAGGGCATGTCTGGTAACGTTTTTAAAAATGATTTTTCAAAAACCAATTTTGAAAATAAAAAAGAGAAAACAAGATTGAATTTTTGAGATCTGAAAATGTGTCCGGTAGCTTATTCCGAAAACAATTTTCAAAAACGAGAGAAGATGGCGACTAGAGATGAGAGAAAGACCTGAGAAGAAGAGAGCGACGTGAGAATATGGAAGAAGAGAGCACGTTCTTTTTTTTCTTTGTTTTGGAAAATATATCTCCGTGTTTTCTAAAATATGAGAATGAAAAGGTGAAAACGTCTATTTGTCGTTTTCTTGTTTTACAAGTAAAATAAAAAATTATTTTCTGCATTTTTGAAAACAGACCAACGAACGCATTTTCAAGCCATTTTCATTTTATAAAATGAAAAAGATGACTTGAAAACGTTACCAAACGCCACCTTAGTTTTTTTATTTTTTATCTCACTATCCTCAAATCATTAAGTTAAAGTCAACAAAGAATATGGCCAAGTAATAACCAGGGGAAGAAATGAAAATGAACTTATTTATACTAGTAATAAATCAATGGATTGAAAATTCCATGTGAAAAATGTTGTATGTACGTTAACTGCAAATTCCTGCTCTATCTATATCTAAATTTTCCGAAATGACAACGTATATATTGCCGGTTTATCTCTAGAATGACAACGTATGTATTGTCGATTTGTTTCTTGAATGACAACGTATGAAAATCATATTATTCACAAGTACATCTCCTATGCTATGTGAAAAGAAAAAGTTATGTACAAGATGCAATTTAGTTACTCGTATATAACTCCAATATGTAGTGAAACAATAGCAAACAACCATTATGAATATATATATATGATCGATATATATAGAAAACTTGCCTGTAAGAAATCTCCAAGATTCACCACTAGAGCTCCAGGTACAGGAAGAACATCAATCCACTGATTTTGGTACAAAACTTGAAGGCCACCAATTTGATCTTGAAGTAGGATGGTCATAAAATCAGGATCTGAGTGTTCGACAGTGCCAATAGCCACTTCAGGCTCAGGGCATGGTGGATAGTAATGACTAAGAATCATATGCCCCTTTGTGATATCCAAGTTTTTGAGGTGATTAGGTTTGAGCCCAAGCGCCTCAGATATAAATTCAAACAAAGTGACACCTAATTTGTGAACGTGCTTAGAGTACTCCATAGTTATATCTCTAGAGATTACACAAAGGAAACCAAATTAATTAACATGTCTAAGTAGATATATGATATCATATCATGCTTGATTAAATAAATAAAGCAGTGATTATGACCAACAATGTATGAAAATGATAGGTATAAATTTATATCGGTTGTGATTATCATGCTTAATAACAAAATTTTCTTGTTGGTCATCACATATGTAGATGATGTGATCCGAGACAAATCAATCTCGGACGGACATATATACCTGCAAACGAGAGGAATTTCTTGAGGATCAAACTGCTCATCACCTATGATACACTGCAAAGTGTCCTTCCAATCAGCAAACATCAAATCATACATGGTACTGCTAGCATAGTACTTGACCTTCATCCCCATCTCCCTACTATAGTACTCCGCCTTCTCCTCCCTTGGCAGCTCGTGAAACACACGGGCCGCCTCCATCATCTCCTCCATCACTCTCTTGGGAATCCCATGGTTCACCACCTGGAAGAACCCATAGCTCTCTGAGGCCATCCGGACTTGGTCGATCACCTCAGCACGCCTTCCGTTATATTCAGCCAGATCCACCATTGGGATAGTGAAATGACCTGAAATCGTACGGTATCCAACGACGGAGGGATCTTTCTTTGGACGGACGAAAATTGGTGGGAGTTTGGTGATTCCGGCATCTACAATCCCTTTGACACCAGCTTTGGAGTTGTCGAAGGCCTTCAGCTGCTGAAGACGCTCTGGGTCGCTTGATTTCCCGGTGACCATTTTTATGAAATCTGATCAATGACTCGGACTCAGACTGACTGGAGAGTTCGGAAATGAGGATCCGTTTCTTCTTCGCTCAAGGCGTTGGACATGCAAAACCACGTGGTTTCAGTGCAGTGTGAAAGTAATTTGAGTTTGACACGTACAGGTACAGATGGACCTTTCTTTCTTTTATTTTAACCTCTGGTGACTTGAATTCAAAAGACAACGATACCCACCAACTACCATTTTTTATGTTGCCATTAATACATTTAACATATTTACTTTTCCGATTCTAATCCAAATTGCTTGCCAGAAATAAATCTAATTCAAATTAAGGACTAGAAAAATGGTAGATTTTTACAATTTAATATTTCAATTTATTAGATTTGCAGAAATTTAATCTAAATTCAAAAAAAAAAGTGACATTTTGTATACACTAGGTATCACCCCTACATGATGCTGCGGGTATATATTTTTTTTCCCCGCAAATTTTGTATGTAATACAGTTGTAATCACAACCGAAGAAACATCAACTTAAAATGCTTTATCTATAATTTTGATGATCATTTGTAGATGATACACACCGAAGAAAGAGGCTTCACTAAGAGAGCAGTCTCAATTTACACTAAACATTACCAATAACAATAGCTCATTGTTCGAAACAGAACACCTCCCAGTCTTAATATAGGAAAAGAGAAACTCAAGCATGAAACAATCAAATTCAAGAGATTAAACGAAAAATAGACACGATTATGTCGATCATAGCACAAAACCCCTCACCTGGTTGGTCTAGCACGATTATCTTCAAAACCCAAGCATGATTGGTTTAGTTGTAGCAGATCACCTACCCAAACACGATTATCCTAAAGCCAAAGAGAAACCAAACTGTTAAAAACTCATTGTTGGAAAGCAGAACAACCCAAGCACGAAACAATCTAATCGAAGAGATTAAAAGAAAAATAGACATGATTATCTCAATCTCTTCCACTTAACAAAAAACCAGCAAATAACTCAGTTTCCGACAAAAATCAATTCAATTTCAAGCAGAAGAGCATTACCGTAAGACTATAGATCAGTACCAGAGTAATCTGTTTCTGCGCCAGCAGCACACAAACGAACACAGCAACGCAACGTCAGATTGTAGCCTGAGACTGTGAGTGAAGAGCAAGGGCAAGATACGGTCGATACGCAGCAAAACAAAAAAGGAAAATCTCAAAGGAGGGCAGAACGATCTTTTCTGGATATACTATTCATTCCGTTTGTCGCTTGCGAAATGAACAGGAAAACTGTAGTTTGCCTTTAGTATATTTAGAATTAAGGCCCAGTTTGGGATTGATTCCTAAACTGCTTTTGAGTCAAGAAGTGCTTTTGAATTTAGATAGGGGTGTTTGGTAAAATTCTTTAAAGTGTAAAAGTAAAAATGGAGATTGGAATTGTCTACTCATTTCATTTCATAACCCCTTTATATAGGGAGAGAATTACAATGGAAAGAACAATTACAATGATGACATTAACTACTGATTGGTTCGTAATCCATGCTGATTGATGTTAATCGGTAATTGCTTGATTCCCTCTCCGTCAATCACTTTGATGAAGGCACACAATATGTTTTTCCTTTAACACTCCCCCTTGTGCCAAGTCAAAGACGAAATGGTGCATGAGTTGTTGCCTTACTAAAAACCTTGCCAAGTAACAATAAAAACCCTGTGGGACAAAAATACACCTTGGTCGAAGGAAAATAGCACAACGCACCTTTTACATTTGAGTATGACATGTGTGTGTTAGACTCCCCCTGACGTCTACACCTCCCCCTGATACTTACATTAATCTAGGGAGCTTGGAAAGTCTTCGCATTCCTATGTTTTCACATGTTTCTCAAATGTGTCCTTAGGCAATGATTTGGTGAACAAATCTGCCACATTCTCCTCAGACCTTACTTGATTCATTTGAATCTTGAGGAGAGTCTGTTTTGTGCTGATTGTAGGACAACTTTGGCTATATGTGTTTTTGTGTTATCACCCTTAATATAACCTAGCTTCATCTGTTCGATGCAAGCTGCATTGTTTTGTAAATGCAAGTAGGCTCTTCAGTGGTAGAACTCAACCATTAATCCCTCGAATATGTGCAATGATAGTTCTTAACCACACACACTCACGAACCGCCTCATGTACAACAATGATCATGATCTCTGAGTGGTTGAGGAGGTAGCCACAAGGGTTTGCTTGTTGATCTCCAAGATATTGCCGTGTTCCCATTGGTAAATACATAACCATTTGGGAACGATCTTTGTGGGTCAGAGACGTACCCAGTATCAGCAAAACTGACCAAAACGTCATTTGGCGTTTTAGTGTAGGGAGTGGCGCTTTCGCCATCAACATTTCCTTTAGGGATTGCAGTTCCATCTGCGGTTCCTCTTGTCTCTCTGTAGGGAAAGAACTGTCTCAAGTCAATGGTTCCTTTTAGGTATCGAAGATGTTCTTGATACCATTCCAGTGACGCTACGTTGGCGCTGAGCTAAATCTAGCTAACAAGTTCACTGAGAATGCAATGTCTGGTCGAGTAAATTGGACTAAGTACAATAATGCGCCTATTGCACTTAGATAGGGAATTTCAGCTCCCAACACTTGTTCGTCATCTTCCTTTGGACGAAATGGATCTTTCCTTGCATCCAAACTTCGACCGATCATGGGAGTGCTAGCAGGATGTGCTTTGTCCATGTTATATCGCCTGACTTTTGGACATATGCAGACTGGTGGATTTATATTCCACAAACTCAGTGTTCTAGTTCAAGACCTAGATAGAATCGAGTTTTCCCAAGATCCTTCATCTCAAATTCGGATTTCAAGTAGCTAGCGGTTTCTCTTATTTCATCAAGAGTACCAGTTATGACATGTACAACTACAATTTGCAAATCCGGAACTTGTTTTCTTTATGAATACGCAGGGGCATAATTCATCGTTCTTATATCCCTTCCCAATCAAGTAGTCACTTAGACGGGTATACCACATCCGTCTGGATTGTTTCAATCCGTAAAGTGAGCGTTTCAACTTAATTAATTGCAAACGCACTCTGTGGTTTAGAGTCACTTGACTTGGGTAATGTAAGGCCATTAGGCACTTTTCATATATATCTCTGAATCTAGATCCCCATAGAGATATGCAGTAACCACATCCATGAGCTGCATTTCCAGTCCTTCGGAAATTACTAAGCTAACTAAGTAGCGGAACGTTATAACGTCCATTACGGGAGAGTATGTCTCCTCGTAGTCAATTCCAGGGCGTTGTGAGAAACCTTGCGCCACAAGGCGAGCCTTGTACCTCAGGACTTCATTCTTCTCATTACGCTTTCTGACAAAGACTCATTTATGTCCTACAGGCTTTACACTTGGTGGGGTTAGCACTACCTGACCAAATACCTATCTCTTTGTCAGAGAATCTAATTCTACCTGGATTGATTCTTTCCATTTAGGCCAATCTGCTCTTTGTTGACATTTTTCAACAGAGCGTGGTTCGATATCATCGTGCTCTATGATTCCTTGAGCAACAATATATATCATCAATGTGTATGGAAGATCTTTCTATCAACTCATACGCACTCTCGTAATCCTTTGAGATTTCTTTGTTCTCTGGAATCATTTTAAACATCGGAGCGTCCTCCAGTATTGATTCATGGACATAACTATAATCAGAGACAATCTCATGAGAGGGATTCTATACATTGATGATTGGTTTGTGCCTTACTCACCCTCTTCTTCCTTGGGTGAGTGTCAATCGAACCAAGTGACCTCCCCCTCTTCCTTGGGGAGCCACGGCCTCAACCACACCTCCACTAAGTGCGGTTGCAGTGCCTCTATCTGCGGCACAGTGCCCCTTGTTGGGGACTTCTAACCTTGCAGGCACATTTGCAGCTGGTATATGTGATCTCGTCACTTTTACGATATCAGTAAACGCATCAGGCATCGAATCTGCTACATTCTGAAGATCGATTATTCTTTTCACTTCACTTTCACTTTATGAAGTGCGGGGATCAAGATGAGACAGAGTGGGGACAAACCACGACAATTCCTATTGTTCCCTTGGAAAATCCTTTTTCCTATCTCCCCCTAACGACGGGAAGACTGTCTCATCAAAGTGACAATCCGCAAATCTAGCGGTAGAGAGATCGCCTGTCAAGGGTTCCAAATAGTGGATAATTGTTGGGGATTCGTATCCAACATAAATACTTAATCGTAGGGCTGGGCTCGGTGCGGTTCAGGCCGGTTTGGGCCTGAAACCGCAACCAAACCGGATTATTCGGTAGGCCCATTTTTAGCACCGCAACAGCATTTTACAAGCTTTTGACCGGATTTTCGGTTGCACCGTTTTATCGGTGCGGGCCGGTGCGGTTTCGGTGCAAACCGTATCCTTAAACAGCAACTAGAAAAGGAAATTTGATAACCTGCACACATAAATTTCTTGATGTCAAAACAAGAACACACAGCAAACTTGTCTGATAATCTACACATATTTTGAACTACGGCTATAATCTACACTCTCATCATCATCACATGTTCGTCTTCAACTTGATTTGAACACAATAACTGGAAAAAAATAAAAGAAGAAGAAGAGAGAACTGGGAAGAGAAGAAGAGATTAATCTTACAGGCGAGGGGTTCTGATGTAGAGAGAAGGAAGAGGCAAGAGAGAAGCGGCGGCCGGCGGTCACAGTCTTTATGGAAGATCGTTGGTAGAGACTAGAGAGGAGAGGTCAGAGACATTATGGCCTTATGGGAGAGATGAGCGAAAACAAGAGTGAAAAATGAGAGGCGCTGTTGGAGTGTTGGGAACCAAATTAAGAAAATAGGAAAAAGCAGGAATTCAAAGTTTATTCATACTTCTGCATGCGCATCTTGGGCAATTCGTTTACAATATAATAATATATAGAAGCTGGTGCATTCTTGGACAGTTCCCAAGTGGTAGCATATAGGGGAATATATAGGGGCTGCTGCAAGTCTCCAACTAGACAAAAGACTGAAAAGAGCATGCTATTCTTGACAAGTTCGCATGCGGGAACTGCTGCAATCTGACAAAAGAGAAAGCTACAGTTTGAAAGAAGAGAAAGAAGACAGCATATATAAAAAATATAATAAATAAATCATATATATAAATTAAAAAACAATCGGGTCGGTCGGTTTTAATCGGTCGGTTCGACACCTGGACCCGATTCCGACCCGAAGTGGAGCGGTTCGGTTCGGTGTGTCCTCAAAACGGCATCATTTTGAATGCAGATCGGTTACCGCACCGGAATTTGCGGTTCGGTCGGTTCGGTAACCGGATTTCCGGTGCCAAATGCCCAGTCCTACTTAATCGTCTCTAAGGACCCATTTTAGTGCGCTGTGGGGGCGCAATAGGCACATATACTGCTCAACCAAATATGCGTAAGTGTGAAGTGTCAGGCTCATATCCAGTTACCAACTGGTACGCAGATAATGGTTGGCTAGCTGTGGGTCTGAAACGAATAAGTAAAGCTGCGTGCAATATTGCATAACCCCATAAAGATATAGGCAGGTTGGTGCGCATAACCAATGCCCTAGCCACCATCTGTAGCCTTTTGATGGTGTCTTCTGCGAGACCATTTTGTGTATGCACATGGGGTATAGGATGCTCTACATCGATCCAAATAGATATGCAATAATCATCAAATGCTTTTGATGTAAACTCTCCAGCATTATCAAGCCTTATAAACTTGATAGGATGATCAGGGTGGTGAGCCCTCAAACGTATAATCTCTGCTAGGAGTATTGCAGCATTTCTTGTGGACAATAAAACGACATGTGACCAGATTGTCGAAGCATCCACCAGAACCATAAAGTACTTGAATGGTCCTCATTCTGGATGGATAGGTCCACAGACATCTCTTTGTATCCTTTGTAAGAATGGAATGTTTTGTTTTGTATCTTTAGCATAGGAAGGTCTCGATCCTGTTTTTGCTAAAGAGCAGGCTTTGCAAAACGAGTGATGTACCTTTGAAATAGTCAATGAGGCATAATGGGAGGGAGGTAGTGCTTCTGGTACTTCAGAAGGCAATGACTGCATTTGAGCAATACTAGAACCGACACCTTGCAGTGTGGCGGATTTTTCTCCCATTTTTCACTCGAAAGAAGGGATGTCCGTGTGAGTTCTTGAGAAAAAAAATACAGATCATCATGTCACGACCTCGGTGCCATAGGCGGTCATGCAAAAGCCTGTATGAGTCAGTGTCCCACATTTCATTGTTGGTGACAGTATAGGATTCAATGATCCGAATCGTAATGAGGTACAGTCCACTAAATTGACTCATAAGTTTCTCTAAGATGTGTTTCCTTCCACAGTCATTAGATGTAATATCAAGGTATTCAGTTCCATTCTCACGGTGTGTTTTTACATGATAACCGTTGGCACAAATTGCTTTGAAACATTAACAAGGTTTGATTAGCTCTTGGTGCATATAGAGCGTCTGTGACTTGAAATGTTGCGTCATTAGGCAGCAAAAATTTGGCAGTTCCTCGCCATTTTATTAGTTGTGATAATCAAATCATTGTAGTCACAGAGGAATTATAGGCTATTAGTTCAATGAATAATTACTTATTTCTTAATATTGTGTGGGTAGTCCCACTATCATCTAAGCACTCAAGTTCTCCTCCATTCATTCCTATAAATAAATGGGAGGTATTTAAAAATAACTCATATTCTTTAGAGTATTTCTATTTGCGTAGAATGGTATTCTTTTCATTCTAAAATTTTTCTCTAGATGTATTGCTTTACATCTTTATAGTGCTATGTCGAACCATGTAAATATGTGTATGAAATAAATTTGAATAAATTCAGTGCTTCAGAATAAATTCAAAATTTATTAATAAGCCAACGATAATCAAATCAAGGTCTTGTTCAGAAATCTTATTCATCAATCCATGATTGAAAATAAACTTTAAGACCAAACAATAGTCTGATTAAAAATGAGGCATTATGCCTTCACAACTATCTTTGGAAAATAAAATGAATAAAGCAGATCAGTCAAGATTGAGAGCATCCATTGACTTAGGAAGTTCCTCTTTGCCATTAGAGTCTGCAACTGTAAGGTTGACGTCTAGGTCATGACCTCCTTCTTCCATATAGTGAGCCACTTGTTCTTTAGACTCTCTATACCTCTTGTAATTGGCTGCTACTCTGTTGTTTGCTTGGCAGTTCTTGTACCAATGCCCAATGAATCCACACCTATAGCATGGTTCATTGTCAACTCTTTCCTTTGGCATCTTGTTTCCATGATCCCCATGTCCCTTTCCACGTGGAGTATTTTTGCCACGTGGGTAGGGATCAGCACGTCTAAACCCCCTTGCATTGGAGTTATTTTCACACCTTTCATTTTTCCATAATTAGCCTCGGGAATTTTCTTTGTCCCAGTGGGCCTGGCATTGTTATTCAAGAGAATCTTATTTTGAGAGAATCTTATTTTGTCTCTCAGCCACTTGCAGTAGGCTTATCAACTTATTGAAGGTTGTGATTCTTTTGTTGTCATAATCCAACTGATACTGGTTCGCTAGTATAAAAGCTGAATTAGGAAAGGTGGTAAGAGTCTTGTAGATCATATCATCTTCTGTGATTTCCCTTCCACAGAAATTGAGACGTGCCTTTAAGCGCAACATGTCCTTGAAGTCATTGACATTTTTATAGTCACAAGCGGATTCCATTCCACTGAACAGCCAGTCTGGGAGCAAAGTATCGTGAATGTTCCCAAAACGTCCTTTAAGGGCATCCCACAGTGCTTTGGGTGTCTTCAATTGAAGGTACTCCCAGCATAGGCTAGGATCAATATGTCGCCTCAAAAAAATTAAGGCATCTGCTTTCACCTTATTAGATAGTTCATCATCTTTGAGATCAGTAATGGTAGTAGTGTAGTCTTTTGCCACAAAGGCAGTTTCCATATCGGAAACCCAACGATGGTACTCAAGTCCTTCTGAGTCCAAGATGTCAAACTCAGGTCGAGTTGGATCAGCCATCTACATAAAACAAGAGAGAAGATATAAATTACGCAGTCATAAAGACATCCACGTAAATTATTTTCCAAACGTATGAATTAGATTTCAAAACCAAGATTCGTAATGGTCACACATTTTTTTTCCGATGCTATGTGAAAATACTTTATCACAGTAAGTGTGTGTATAATGCGCATGAATTTTCATTATCATGGCCAAACGGTATTGATATGTTGCATTAAAAATAATCATAGCACATTTAAATATAGCATATAAAAATAAACTACATGGCATGCTCAAATTTCACAAATATACAACAAATTATATACTACACATAATAATAGCAATAATATAGCATGCGTAAAATAAAATGTAAACAATACTAAAATACAAAGCATGCGTATACATAATTTATATAAGCGTAAATAAAATAAAAACATGCTCAAAATTTCATAAATAATAATGGGTTAATTACATATAAGTGCATCATAGAATGTTTTTTTAGCCATAAGGCCACCAACTAGTTTTTTCTTCATAAGGCCACTAGATTAAAAAATGTGTTATATTTTGGATATTAAAAATCAATATATTTACATAGATGCCACTAGAGTACAAAATCAACATTAATTCTCTCTCTCCTCTCCGGCGAGGTCTCCGATCAACTCAGGCGGGTCTCTGGCCGACCTCCGGCCAACTTCCGGTGAGTCTCCGGCCGACCTCCGACCAACTTCCGGCAAACTCCGGCGGGTCTCCGGTCAACTCCGGCGACCACAAAGCTACTGTCACTGACACCAAAAGCTACTGTAGCTAGCAACAAAAGCTGCTCTGATGAAATTTCCGACAATCTCCGGCGAGGTCACAAAAGCTACTATCACTAGCAACAAAAGCTACTTTAGTAAGATTTCCGGCAACCTCCATTGAGATAACAAAAGCTACTATCACAAATAATAAAAGATACTGCTTGCCAAATAACCTATGCTCCCCAAAACAAAAAGCTACTATCCCCACCAACAAAAAGTACTGTCACCAATACCAAAAACTACTCTCACCAGCAATAAATGCTACTCTCACCAACGCTAGAAAACTACTCTCACCAACAGCAAAGTTGCTTTCACCAACATCAAAAGCTACTCTCACCAAAAACTACTTAACCAGCACCAAAAACTATTACCATAGCCTAACAAAACTACTATCATCGACTAAGAAAGCTATTACCAACTAACACAAAAGCCACAACGAAAAATCAAAACAACTATAAATATACAATGTTGAAGCCATGCACTGCTCAAATTTGAATGTATTGCACATATCATAATCCATCAACGTAACTTGTATTCATGAGCATCATTCACTAGAGTAAGCCATAAAATCCATAGGAATTACCAAAAGCTACACTACAACATCATTCTCTCTGCATCATCTAACCCATCTGCCATGATTCAAATCATACTCTTGAAAGCAAGTGCACTCAATTCGAAAGCCCAATCCAAACCTTCACCTCATAGACGAAATTGAATGCCAGATCGGACCTCAACGACTACGAATCATCCCAAAACACAGGTGCGAAGCAATCTGGAAGCAAGCCGAGCAAATGAACTACCTCCGCCTCGCTTCGAGCCTCCACGCCGCCGGTGAGGTCTAGATTTCAGTCTGGCGTCGGTGACCATCGCGCTCTACTAGACGATGAGCCCTGAGCGGCTTAGGAGGCAGTTCCAGCAGCTCAAGTCAATATCAAACTGAGCCCTAAACGATGTCGTCGATGCCTGGGCTGCCTCGCCTCGCCTGTCCTCGCCATGCACCTTCATCATCGTCGCGATTCTCCTATCACCTCTCCGATCACGATTATCAACAAGAAATCAGACTGCCGCCGACGACTTCCCGATCTGCCTGTTCCTCTCTTGTTTTCGTTCGATCTATAATAGGTGACGACGGCGGTGCAAGGTCTGGTAGCACCATGCTGGTGGTCGCCGGGATCGGAGGCCGAGACCAAGACATGAAGGCCGTGGTGCTCGAATTGGAGCAGCAGAGAAATAGAAGGAGAGCTTTCTCGTTGAAATTGGAGTGGGCTTCGTTGAAATTAGGGAGGAGAGAGAGAGAGAGAGATCTGTGATCGATGTAAGGGGTCGATGCAATTGGGTTTCCGGTGATTGCAGAGGGAAGAGAAGAAGAAGAGAGATCGGGGAAAAGAGAGAGAGAGAGAGAGAGAGAGAGAGAGAGAGAGAGAGAGAGGAGAGAATGAGAGTTTCTTTTTGTTTTGGCCGGAGGAAAAAGATTCCACAAAGGGTAAAATTGTCAGAGTGTAAATAATTTAGACATACAAGTGGCCTTATGTGTACAATAAAACTTTGGTGGCCTTATAGCTAATTTAAGTTTCAAACTGACACTTGTATGTAATTTTCTAAATAATATATAACAATATATATAGATATATATGGCATGCTCAAAAATCAAATATATAATCATGGCTTAAAGATAATTATATAAAGCATAAATGACAAAGCATGCGTAAAATAATTAATATAATCTAACTAAGCATGCTAATTTATAATAAAAGTATAAACAATAAAATATATATAGCATGCTCAAGAAAATAAATAATGAGAATTTACCATAGTATGAAATTAAATAAATTAAAGAGAACATACTTGGTTTCGAAAAATAAAACAATCCTAGCGCACGCGTGTGTTGATGCAGGCGTGCGTAGCGATGTTTTTTGGGCTTATGAAACTAGGCCGCTTCCTCTCCCTTTTCAGCAGTGGGCTTTGTTTTTTTTTCTTTTTATTAGCCTGCTCTTTTTTTTTTCTTTGCTTTTTTTTTTCTTGGGCTGCAGAGGCCTGCTCTGCTCTTTTTTTTCTTGGGCCGGGTCTTTACTTCGGCCCGGGTCACGTTTTCTCTCTTTTTTTTTTTTTTTTTTTTTTTTGTTTCTCTTCTTTTTTCTTGGTTTTTTTTTTTTCGCGTCTTCTTCCTCAAACTGTTCTTTGTCTTTCTGCTTCTGGTTTGTTTCAAGCTCTGTCAGCCCGTGAGTGAGTGCTGCAGCGATGGGTGTTGTGCAGGAAGGCTGAGGCCCGTGTGGGCTATTGGGGATGGGGGACGAGTGGGCTGAAATTCTGGAAAATCTGGGCGGGTGTCGTCTGTCGGAGCACCAGGTCGTCTGGGACGAAGGGTTGATGGCAGAAGATGAAGGCTGGTGAAGGGGAAAGGACCGGTGCGGCAGTGCTGTTGTGACTGGGCTGCTAGGCTGGAGGGAGCGCGTTGCAGCGACGAGATCGGAGGCGTGCTGCTGCGATCGGTGTGGCTGCAAGGCTGGGATCTGCATGTGGGCTGGAAAGAAGGATATGGACGAGGCCGGCTGTGGGGCTGCCGGAATCGGTGCTGCAGGGATCGGTGATGTAGGCGCTGGGATGGGTTTTTCCGATCTGTGGAGCTCCGGCAGGATGCTTTCGATGCTTTTTTTTTTTTTTTATTGGTGCGGCGGAGAAAAAAAAATGTCTAGGTTTTGGCCTTTTTTTTTCTTTCTTAAAACTAAGATTTTTTCTTGGCTATTTGCTCTGAGCGTGCTGATAACGTGTAAAAGTAAAATGGAGATTGGAATTGTCTACTCATTTCATTTCATAACCCCCTTATATAGGGAGAGAATTACAATGGAAAGAACAATTACAATGATGACATTAACTACTGATTGGTTCGTAATCCATGCTAATTGATGTTAATCGGTAATTGCTTGATTCCCTCTCCGTCAATCACTTTGACGAAGGCACACAATATGTTTTTCCTTTAACATAAAGCTGATTTTAGTCTAAAACGCTTCTCCTAACCTGTGTTTTTGAGAAGCTACAAATCGTAGCTTTTGAAATTTGCTTTTGCGGAACCAATTGGAAAAACACGGAGGTCGTTTAATGAATTATTTCAAACTACCTATTCTATCCTCATCTTTTTGTGAAAATTACATTGAACAGGTCTTTCATCTTCATCTGGGCGAGACGAACACATCGCGTTCTCCTCCTCCTCTATTTGCCGTCAAGTACATATCATTCATCCTAATCGGAACAAATGGGGAGAGAGGGCCTCCACTTCTTCTCCTTCTCTGTCTCTGAGGAGCATCATCGTTCTCATCGGAAACATGTGAAAGGATCCCTATTTCTGATTGTCTTCTCCTCCTTCTCTCTCTACGGTCATTGAACAGTTCAAGCATTAATCATCTCCAGATTCTAAAAGATAAATCCTCAATTTGTTTGCTAGATTTTGGGCTAGATTCACAAAGAGATTCCATTGGTAGAAAATAAAATCTAGTCCATTTTTTTCTTTCTGCAATCATTTATCAGTTGTTTGGCAAGAATCCGAGGAAACTACAATTTGAGGCAGATATGAACCGCCTTTTCCTATATACCAAGTTGGTGTCACATTACCATCTTTCAATATGAACCTATTATCCAATCCCAAAGCTAACTGCATGTATATCGGGTTAGTAGATGATTTATTACTCATGTGCAAATCTTGGACCAAACGGTTATTAGTAGAGAGTCTGACCATCTAGTTACTTGATACAATTTTAGCCTGCTTGTATTTCAATAGGGGAATAATGTAATTACAATCCTTCATAACAAAAGAAAATCAAATGTTTACCCCAAAAAGAGTTGCTAGTTTCTCATCGGTTCAGTTCTTTATTTTCATTGCATGCTGTACAGGATTAGCAGCCATGGCTAATAGATCTATCTCTATTTATCTATACCACATTTGCTGCTCCTCATTTCTCATGTTCTAACTAATTCACTAACTAATTGTGTCTTAAGAAGGAAGTTAGCATAATACTAAAGTTCAAATGCTTAAGCATAACACTAGATGACTTGAACCACCACTACAAACTTTTGCACCATTGAGTCCTTTTTCTCTTGCAAAATATTAATCTTAGATTTCAAATATTTTAAAGCACAGAACAATTTGTTGTTTAAATATATCACATATGTTCTTTATATTAACTTCCAAAATGCTCCTGCATGTGAATTGGTGTTACCATTCTCATATATATAGTTTGCATGCTGCATTATCTGTTGTTTTGAATATCATGAACGTTAATTATGGAAGACTTGTATATCCAGCTACAATGGGAAAGGACGCTGATGAGGCAGAGATGTAGACGAGATTATTGGCATGGCTAATAAAGCCTCTGTTGATGATCAACAGAAACAAGTCCAGGAGATAAACATCCTGGTGAGTTTTTCTTTGCAACCTTTTTCATCAGCTCTCAGTAAACTGTTATACCAAGTTTGATTATGAGCTTAAACTTGCATTTGGACACTCTTGGCCTCTTGGGTGTAAGTGGGGCTCAGGGAGCCCATATTAGGATCTTCAGTTATCTCCACAGGTTGATGATTGTCTTAACCACAGATGTGCCTGAGACAAGGCCATTAGAACGTGCTGATGTATCTCATAAATTGAAAGAGCTCATTGGCTACACTTTCGATATCAAACCTTCTCAGATACCCCATAAGGAAGCAGGCCAAGGATTAAAGAATAGAGAAGAAAAAAGCTGAGCATATGCTCTTCTACTTGTTCTTGGCATAATATCTATGCAATTGATTGTGCCTATTGAATATGTAGTTCTGAGATTTTTTCTTTTAATTTTCTTTCACATCACACAAAACAGATGGGAAAGAAGAATCCACTAGTGTTGAAACTGAGGGAACTGGAAACTGATGGTATTTTGTTTTGATTAATGATACTAGTACCTTGTGGAAACTGGTCTTTGTTACTAGATTGATTACTTGTGCTCGTTTGTCGATATTAATATCATTTATATGTTCAAATTTAATGAGATAGTAATACATTGCAGGTTTGTTATCTAAAGTATGGACACTTCCTAGATTAGTGAGATAGAGGACAATGCCGATGAAGGAGATGGTCCGGGAAGACGAGAAACTGACTCTTTGATTGTTCAAAGGCAGCTTACTTGTTACATCCCGAACCTAGAATTTACGATTTACTTTCGTGTTGGACGGTAATTGTTAAATATTTTCAATTTTGAACCTTCTTGAGTGTTTTAGTGGCCCTAAAAGTTGACTTTTTATTCGGGTCAAAATTTGAGAAAATGTTCTTCATGAAAGTTGTAGGGGACGTTAAACCGAGCGCGTGCATATGTGGTTCGTAAAAATCGGACTTCGTATGCAAGAGTTATGGCTGAAATAGTAAAGTTACTGTTCATGGTAACTTTTTGATATAAAAAGGAAATTTACCCGGGTAGGTTTCCATTTTCAGAAACCCACCCAGCTCTTTCTCTCTCCCTCCCCCGATCTCTCTTCTCCGGTTCGCCCCATTCCCTTCCTCCTCCGATTGCCGGCGATTCCGGCCACCACAAGGCGTGCCACCGGTCACCAGAGGAGCGCCTCCTCCCTCCGAGCACCCCAGCAGCCTTGGTTTTCCAAGATTTGGCCGGAAAACCACGGATCGAAGCCAAAACCACTCCGGCTGCAGTTTGAGGATTTTGACGATTTCCGGCGATTCCGGCCACCTCCGGTCCCCATCTTTCTGTCGAAGGTTTGGTTTTCATCACTGATTATTTCCCCTATGGTCTTGTAATACGATTTGAAGTATAGAGGCCGGATCGAATTAGGGTTCTTGAATTTTCTGGGTTTGTGTTCTTGGATCGATTTCGACTGTTTGTAGTTGTTATTTGTAAATGTTGTAGTTATGAAGTGGAATCAGTGTGTTGAGTAGGTGTTGTACCTGAAATTTGGTGGTCGGAGGTGGAGGTTGGCCACCGGCACGTGAAACCCACGCACCGCCACTGTAGGTGGCGCGTGAAATAGGGTTTTGGCCGGAAATTGTGACTGTTGAACATGTATTCGATCCATTTTACATCTAGTTAATTAATCGAAGCTTGGAAATCGATTTGGAGGTGAATTGGATATAAATTTTGATGGTTGATCAAAGGATGGAGAAATTATTAATCGAATTACGAGGAATCCATCCATCGGATTTCCTCGGTTCGGCCTTTAGGCCCAAATATTAAGGGGATAATATTATTGAAGAAGATTGAGAGTTATTGGGCAAATAAAGATGATGTTAGGGTTGGTTTTAATTATCCCAATTTAGTTTTCCATCCGGTAATTAAAGTTACGAACGTTCTATTGTACAGGACGTGAGGAGGATTCCCTCGAGGGTTTGGAGCGACTGCAAGCTTAGCCGTACTTTGTGAGTGGACGTTTGTTTTAAATAAGTGATGCATGCATATATTTATTAAAGCTTATTCTATTTAATTAACATGTTATTTTCCGAGCATATAAAGTTGATTGCAAATTATCTCATGGATTGCTTTTAAATAATGATTCTCATGAATAATTATGATTTTACCGGTTGTGAGCTTCGGTTATTAAGTTGTTATGCTCGGATTCGAATTTATATTGATGTTGATTTCCGACGAATTGATTTTCGATGTGATTTTCGAGATTTTTACTGTTTATATTATTTTTGTAATCGTCGATTTGTGATTTCTGAAAGATTTTCGAAATGGGATTTCGATGGAATAAATTCTTGTTTATTTATTCGATTTTTGGCATTGGGAATACCTCATTGACAATCTACTTATTTCCTTAGCGTGTGGGACACGCTGTTAATTTATACGACTCTTTGAGTATTTCCGGGTACGGTTGGGAATCGTACCCGTGTTGTCTTTATACGTGGGACATGGGGAAGCTTTATTGATTTATTGGTTTTTAACCACCATACCCAGGGTCGTTATATATATATATTATATTACTGGCTAGCCTATTAGTACTCCTCCCTACTTACTATGTGTTCGTAGGTGAGTAGAGGAGAGCATGGGATGCTCAAGAGTGTGGGACACTCCGACCCGAGCCAATAAGGCTCCCTTCTTTCGTATGGTGAACGTCTTTCCCCATCTTTTATTATGATTTGACTAGCGGGGCTAGTCCGGTTTATTTTATCCAGCGGGGCTGGATGTTTTGCACGAGTTGTGAATTTAAAGAAATACGTTTTATAAACGTTGCATGCATCGAGACTTTATATTATAAATTGTGGGAAAGTATAAATTTTTATTCATTTATACTTATTTATTTTGTCCACTCACTCTAACGTTTTATGTACTTTCCCCTGGGCCCTTTGGTTTAAATTGCCCAGATCACAGTGTTGCGGACCGGCATAGGAGCGGAGGCTAGTACCACCTTTGTCATCCATTCTCAGTAGGTTATTGATTGACCTACTTATTGTATTATATTCCGAGTCTATTCCTTAGATTGCTCTGAATACTTGTTGAGAGTGGATTTATACTTATGTATAATTATGTGTGTAAGAGAGTGGTTTATTTGGGAGGTTGTTGAACATTTGAGTTGCCGGGTTGTATTTGTTTAAGATGTTTTGGTTGTGAAGGTTGATGTTTGGAATATTTTGGATTGTTGCTAGGAAGCAGGGTGGCTTCAAGCATAGAACTTAAATTATATTGAGGAGTGTTTTCAGCAGGTTTAGGGTTGCCCATTTTTAGGGAAGGTTCTGTCGAATTTTCTCGAAAAGTGGGTCCCGCAGGTCCACCTAGGACTTTAGGAGGGTAATTCTGGGGTGGGTCCTGACATTACTGGTACTGATAGAGCCAATATTTCTCTGCTTGGCCGAGTTTATGATGATTTGAAGATACTGATAGCCAATATGCCTAATGTCCGCATAGGCCATGTGCGTAGGGAAGCCAATACTGCTGCACATATGTTGGTAGCTCACTCTAGTAGTGTTGGCCATTGTTTTAAGAACAATTTTCAGGTTCACCCCTTGGGGTGAAACAGCATATTCACCCTCTCTTATGATTAATGCATAATAACTTTTTAATTTTCTAATCCAACCATTCAAGTTGTATAATGTAATACAAAGATTAGTTATGTAAAAAATTAATCAAATTGAAAACCTTTTAATTATTCATTTATATGAAATACATGGACGGTTCATCATAATAGCAGTAAGTGTAGTTAGAACCGTCCATTTATTTGATTCAATTAGATAATTAAACGATTTCTGATTCGATTGATTTTTTACAGAGATGATCTTTAAATGCTAATTTAAGATATGGACTGTTGGATTATAAATTTATTAAGTAAAAGTGAGTTAATCGATAACAGGGGTGAATATGCTTGTTCACCCAGGGGTGAACCTAAGAATTGTTCATAAAGTTTTGACCTCTTTCATCTCAAAAAGAAAATTTAGAAGTACTTATTCTCTTCAGTTCCTTCTTCTCATAGCAAATCCAGAAGTACTTCTTTTCACAGCAAATTTATAAGTGCTTCTTCTCACAACACAACAATCCCAAACTAAGCCTAAAGCATCTTGAATCAATTTGTCCATGGTCGTTCTTTCCCACTCAGCCAAAACCAAGTGGGTTACATCTACATGATCTGCATGGGTTGTCATTCACTCTGTGATGCCCTTCTCCATCTTCTAAACCTATATAGCAATCAATCCTGAACAAAGGCAAATCTAATGTTTACCTTGGTCATTCGGCAGTGGTGATACGTCCTCTTATCTATTCTCTTTTGGGTATTCCTTTTGGAGAATTAATGTTTACCTTGGTCATTCGGCAGTGGTGATACGTCCTCTTATCTATTCTCTTTTGGGTATTCCTTTTGGAGAATTTCCTTTCTCTTACTTAGAAGTTCCAATCTTTCATGGGCAACCTAAGCGTAATTTCTTTCAAGGCATTGCTGATAAAGTCAAGATTCTCTCAATCGGAGGACGCCCTATTATGTTCTGTTCTTGACTAGGGGTTAACGAAAAGAACAATTCTTAGGTTCACCCCTGGGTGAACAAGCATATTCACCCCTGTTATCGATTAACTCACTTTTACTTAATAAATTTATAATCCAACAGTCCATATCTTAAATTAGCATTTAAAGATCATCTCTGTAAAAAATCAATCGAATCAGAAATCGTTTAATTATCTAATTGAATCAAATAAATGGACGGTTCTAACTACACTTACTGCTATTATGATGAACCGTCCATGTATTTCATATAAATGAATAATTAAAAGGTTTTCAATTTGATTAATTTTTTACAGAACTAATCTTTGTATTACATTATACAACTTGAATGGTTGGATTAGAAAATTAAAAAGTTATTATGCATTAATCATAAGAAAGGGTGAATATGCTGTTTCACCCCAATGGGTGAACCTGAGAATTGTTCTGTCAACTTTACAGTGCCTGGAGCGGACACCTGATTTGTCTATTAATTCTCAGTTCGTCTCCTCATTGTTTTCTCACTTTGGTTTTACTATATATATATATATATATATATATATATTAGCCTATCTATTTTTATCTTAACTTTTCTTTCTTTTATTTTACCAAATTTATTTTCTATTTTAATCAATTTTACAAAAGGAAAAAAAAAAAACCCAAATTTTTACAACATAAATTAGCGAGGACGGACTTTGAATACTCGGTGGTTGATAGAAAACTTTTCAATTCATTGAGAATAGTCAATAAAATGTATAACCGAGTAACTTGATCGAGGTGATCCTTAATCCTTTCTAAACTTATTGCGAAGATTCATGGAGAAAAATGTTGATACAGTTAATTCACCCTTCAACTTCTCGTGGTAAAGGATTTTCAATCTAGTACTGCCCTTTCAGCTGTACTTTAAAAAGCTCATAGTGATTAATAATGCATAGACACTAGGTTTAACTCATCCATCAAATGTATTACCAAAGTTTAAACAATACAGAATCTTCAGGCAGTTAATTTATGAATAATAGAAAAATAGATGGTAAACTATATCGAGTAGTATACTTCATAGTCCATTACAGCTTCATTACATTGTCCAGCTTAATGGTTCATTGCTGTTTCAAGCTAGGTGGAGTAGTGCAGAGTGAATCCTCTAGGAGTAGCACTAAACACCTTTAGCAAGTTGATATATATACCATTTGGAATGACGTATTTGATCGATGAAAAAGGCAGAAAGTAAAAGAAAGGGAGACAAAATGTATTAAGGCATTTTGGTATTCTTGAAGATGGCCCCAGTTATATCCACATTGTCTCACATCTCCTGGAGAGTGGAGAGTGGAGGGTGGAGACCTTTATGTCCACATCCACAAGAAATGACGGCGTCTCTTGATAAGTAGCACTGTATTGTGACCATTGTCACACCTCCAAGTGAGAAACAATACCTTAAAGATCAATCAACGGTTTTGTCCTATGCTCTCAAGTCAAATTGGCACAAGATAATCAGAATCTTGCTAATGTCCAGTTTCTGAGAATATGTTGTAGGCATTTTTCAGACAAGGTGATCGAGATGCAGTATTCAATCAACATGAAGCTTACCACGTAAAACACCAATTAGATATGCAAATAAATTAAACAGGATGTCACATTACTTAATAATGAATGGTCAATGGGGGTTGTTCACAAGGCAAATACAGCCATTATCTTATAGTAAACAGTTGGAAATTTTTAAATCTACAGTGAACCATGTAGAAACTTTGGTGTTGAACATTCAAGACTACTTGCAGGCCAGGTTATTACAGAATGCAGACTGCAGTTGACGGGATTGACTGAAGAACATTGGCCAAATTGACCCGCAACATGCCAATCTTGAACTCAGCCATATATGAGTTGTGAAAAATGACAAATACTATACCCAAGAATCGCGCCGTCTTCGACTTTCCAGAAAGATGTAAAGCAACTTTAGGAATCAAAAGTTGCTTTTAAGTTGGCTCAAAAAACATTCTACAGATTATAATAGAGAAAAAAAGGGTGCGTCTGGGCTACGCCGGGCGTATGCTACGCCTTTGTGGGGTCAGCCTGCGCGGGTGGTTCTCGTCCATGTAATTTGAATAAGAAGGGCATTGATGTAATTGCGGAGATAACCAACGTTATCAGTTAAAAGCGTTGGCGTTACGATAAAAAGATAAGGGTAGTATCGTAATATGCTGAAGAGGTAAAAGCCTAGTTAAAATTCGACGAATCAAACCCAGGTTGCATTTGTCCGTATGCAACCTTTCTCCATCGAGTCGGAAAGGTGATCACTTCACTCTCCATCACAATCCAAAAATCCCAAATCAAAACTACAACAAATTATAAAACAGAATATGCATAGTGAACTACGCCTCCAAATTTGATAAGCAACGGAGCAATTTATAAGTCTGGGTATTTCCCACTTTCCGAATTTGGTGATCTCTTCCGGAATTGTTTGGGTCATCAGGTTTTGCTTGACATCCGAGCTCTGAAGCTAAGGAAGGCCTTGACTTTTTGTTGTTGATGTCGTTGGTTAGTGTAATGGAAGATGGAAGGTTCAAGCGAAAGGGGTATCTTTGATTTTCAGTTTATTCAAATAACGAAAAGCCAAGGGTTGAATGGAGTCAATGGACTGGATTTGTAGCTCAAATAGAAATAGTTGCATCAAGGTATCAAATAGTTTTCAAACAACTCACAATCTCAGATGGTGCATGTGTGTTGAAACCAAAAAATATATATATATATATATATTCATATATCTCTACGGATAAGCTTATTGTTTGTTGGCTTTGAATAAAGATAATTGCCATTCAAAGTTTGATTGGCTTTGACCAAATTCAAACAGCAAACAGATGAGATATATTGCTATGTGGCTGGTTTCAAACGGCAAGCAAGAAATGTTAAATTATCTATCCAACAAGGATAACAAATCCACTAGAATTTCAAGGCTGAGAATATGAATTAGTTGCTGCTTTGATCATATATTCAAATTTGAATTTGAATAAGAGATATCATCATCTTCAGCTCACACGGTGATCCTTAGTTGCCTATAAAAAGGCTATACAACAACAAAGAAAGGGGGGCAGAAAATACTACATAGAGGAGAGCATAAGAGAAAGACGCAGCAGAGGAGGAGAGGCACAGAGCAAGAAATACATAGACTAAGAAAGAAAAGAAACAGAGAAGAAGGTCGGACACTCCAACTTTCGCTCCCAGAGAAAGAAGGAAAAGAATTGCAGGTATACATCTGCCTTCCCTCCAATTAATCCTTCTGTGTCTCATGGTCGATCTTCCGAGACTCTAATAGGCCGTTCATGAACGACCAAAATTATTAGAGTCTTCCCAAAATGACGCTGCTGCTCTCAAACACTTAACGCATTGAAACAAAACGGTTGTTCATGAACGACCTCGTTTCAATGCTCAAAGCTCCCCCTGACGAATTGGAATAAGTTGTTCATGAACAGCTGAATTCTAATGCTAAAAGCTCCGGTCATGAAGTCCAAAGCTTTGAAGCTGACGACATGATATAGACAGCAAGCAATTCATGCAACATCTTCACCTGTGAATATGAGCTTCAGTGCACTTTTCTCTGTTCAAAGGAAAAGAGATAGCACCTGGTTTGTTTCTAATTGCTCCAACGAGTATTGAACAGAGCCTCTTGGTTAATCACACATTCAAAGGCATAAATTTCAAGCTCTATTTCTTGTGGCATGTGGCACCGACTTGAAAGGCCAAACGGTGGAGAACTTCCCCTTCTAATTAATGTGCAAAGCAAAGAGGCTCAGTGGGTTTGAAACAAAAGCAACGAGAACAAAAAAATATGAAAGTGTTGGTTTTGCTTTTTGTTAATCGATGCCTACACGCCAAAACAAAAGCTAAACCTAACCATGAGGTTTACATTAATTAAAGGAGTTTGCCTATTACATGAATGTAGGGTGCAGCATGTCTCTTTTTAAGCGGTGGTGGACAGATGTGAAATTTGAAGCAATTGCTTTGTCTCTAAGAGTGATGTTGTTGATGTCAAGCAAACAAGTCACCTTTCTGGAACTTTAATCATGGAGGAACGTCCAAAACCTGCAAACAATGACAAAAAAAAAGCTTTAAATATAGGCTTTTCAAAACATACTCCAAAGCTGGGCCTTCAAATTACATAATTAAATATATGTGCTGCAAGATAAGCTTCTAAGCATATGTATTTAATTATTGAGTCATGGTGTGCTGTAGGCATATATGAAAAGAATGAAAGGCATGATGATCAATTGCAAACGATGGTCAAATGGGTTTAATAAACAAGAAGATCAAGCTTATTGAATGTGTGAAGCGGTGGCTTATGAAGACAACAACAAAGGCAAATTGCAGCAGTATTAATTGTTTTCGGTGAGTAGCAGTGGACAAAGTTTAACCAACAATTGCTTTGCCTTCAAGAATGATGCTGTGCAGTCGAGCTTACCTTTCCGAGACTTTGGTTGGAGAGACTTGTCGATAATGACAAGTAGCTTTAATTGTATAAAAGCTTGTCAAAAACGAGCTGCAAGTCAATTCACAGTATATAATTGAACAAGTATGCTGCAAGTTGGTTTTGAATGCAAATCAGCCCAAGAAACATAATGCTACGTCCTCAGCTCTCCCAATGAAGAGGAAAAATTAAGAGAAAGAAGATGCTCCAACTTTGAATTCCAATTAAAACCAGGCAATTGATAATCAAAAAAGAAGACCTGTCAGTATACAAGCGAGAAATTGGAGCTACAGAGGGGAAGTGAGAAGATTCAAGCTATTACCCAATCTCAAACGCAGGAAATCCCATGCAGAATTCAGATATTGAGGCCAACCCATTTATTTACGCCTCAGCAGCACAACTCCTTCTCCATTTCGGACTATGATAGCAAGCTTCCATCTCCAATTTGATCTCCATCTTAGGCATATAATCTCACGCTGAGAGACACAGCTTATTGATTTACCTGAGATGGGAATGACATCTGCTACAGGGCCTTGACTAGATGGCCTAAGACATTAATTGGGCACAAATTGGTGTGGATATAAATTAATGGGTGCCCAATCCATGGGCTTGCTAAATTGCCCATCTACGAATCTTGAAGCCCATTTCTAAAACAATTTATCTTGATGTTCGGGCCCGGCTAAATTTGTTTGTCGACAACATGAAAGCCCATTTACACGGCCCAATACAATATTCAACACATCGGGTGCCCAGATTAAATTCGGGTGTCTGCAAAAGAAATACATTTGACTGATTCAAGAAATATATACATCCGTCGAACACAAAAGTTGCTACAAAGCCAGAAATACAAATTTTCAAGAACTACAACGGTTTGATCCCTCCTTGAGGGTATGTAGGCAATCTAGCGACCCACTAGATGCAACCGCAAGTCCAAACAAAATCCATGACTCCCTGGTTCATCCAATCCGAATCCCTGACCTCATCAGTCAAATTCCGCCAAACACCAGGAAACGTCACAACATTTCTGAACAAATCCAAAACAAATCGAATCTCTGGTTCACTTACACCAAATTCGTCCAAGCACTATTCCAATTCCAAAAAGCCATACCCTCCAATGGGTCATTCACCCATTGGAACTCTTGAACTACGAGTGGCTTGATCCCTCTCCAAGGGTACGTAGGCAACCCATTCAAATCCGGGTGCAGCCGCAAAAAAGAACAAACACACATCCCTACAATTGGTTTCTTCATAAATGGAATCAAATGGTGTTTTCCTGTAACAAGGGATTGTAATTAAGAGACACATTCTGTCTTGAATGGGTCGAACCCGAAATAATTAAAACTCTATTCACTAAATGAATACGAGTGAAATTATGTTGGGTGACATTTACGCTCACTGTGTGCAATTTTCTCTCAACATAATTTTTGGCACGCCCGGTGGGATCCATTCTCCTTTTCATCTCCATATGTGATATGTCTAATCATATGTATTACTTGTTTGCCACATGATACAAGATGGCACCACAAGTTACAGTATATTTCCAAGAGCTTAAAGCTATTAGGTCGAAAGCTGGACAAGCAACACGAGCTAAACATCATGTCTCATTCACCATTGATCAAGTTCCACTGACAAGCAGTGTCCAGAAGCTCAACCATGATGTCAGAGTCATTAAGACCGCTACGCTCAATGCTAACCATGCCCCTGTTAGTACTAAGATAATGATCGGGTCTATTCCAATCAGTTTGGTCGTTACACCACATAGACCCGAAGCCCCGTGCCTCGAGTCCCCACAACAAGTACATCTACAATCAGCGACAACTACTATAGCTTCTAAACCTCAGATAGTCAAGTTCATCTCAATCTCTGACAGCTCATTTGGCACACACGACAAAGTTGTTAAGGCACACCACCAATAGAATCTATCAGTGGTCAACAAAACAGCCTCTACAACTGGAAGGTCCAAGAAAACACGTATACCAGTGGGGGCATTCCAAGCACATAAATCACAGGGGGCATTTCCAACTAACGTACCACAGGGGACCTTCCCAGACTCTTCAGCAGAATCAAGACCATCTATGGTCCCTGTTGCTAGTCAAGATACTCAAGCAACGTTCGAGAATGAGGGCACAATGCCTGAGACGATGTCAGTTATGGTCACAAACGCATCAATAATAGAAGAGCAGCTAGAAGAAATGAAGAGAATGCTAGCTGAAAAAGATGCTCAAATAGCAGCACTGACTTCTCAATTGGCTACTATGGCCAACATAAGCGATCATAAAAATGATGGAAAGAGTGATCGTGAAAAGAACATCGGAGGACATGGTTCCACAATCGCAAGTCTTGAAGACATAAAGACACTAATTGCAGAGGGAATCCGTGAAGCATACACCTCCTCAAATCCACAGTTTTCTGGGTACTTGAAACCCTACCCTGCTCATTACGATGCACTACCATTCCCTAAGGGCTATCAGAAACCAACTTTTGACAAGTTCGATGGAGTAGATGGCTCTCCGCATGAACATTTGGCTCATTTCTTCTCAGCTTGTGGGGAAACATCACAGTCAGATGCATTGTTAATAAGGCAGTTTGTTCAGTCCCTCAGAGGAGCAGCCTTTACTTGGTATAGTCAATTACAACCAGGTTCTATCCTCACATGGGACGATATGCAAAGAGCTTTTTTGGCACAGTTTGTCAGCTCCAAAAAGAAAGTCTCGATTATCGACTTGGCTGACACTAAACAAAATTCTGATGAAAGCACTAATGAATTCATTTCCAGATGGAGGAGCTTAAACCTCCAATGCTCTAAAAAATTGACAGAGATTTCGGCAGTACAAATGCGCTCAAACAATCTCTTACCAGAGATAGCAACTTTTGTTAGCACCGCAGAACCTCAAACATTTGAAGCACTAGTCTCAAAAGCTAGTAATGTTGAAAGACAAGTTGCTCGTAAAAAGTTTATGACACAAAGGGCATCCTTTAAAGACCATAGAGTTGACAACACAGATGACTCGCTGGCAACCTTTGTCAAAACTGACAACAAGTCAAACACATGCAAAGGAAAGGAAGGGTCTAGAAAGCTCACCCTCAAAGAAAGAAAAGAAGTCAAATACTCTTTCGATGATGATGATGTTGAACATATTTTCAGTGAGCTCATCAACGCACGAGCTATTGAGCTTCCTGAACCGAAACGACGAGGTGGAGTCAACAAGATCAACGACCCCAAATTTTGCCAGTATCATCGTATCGCAAGTCATTCAACAAGGGATTGTTTTCTTCTGAAGGACATAATCCAAAAGATGGTCAATAACAAGGAAATTAATTAATGAAAAGAATAATTAATTAACAGAAATTCTTCATTTCTTCATTATTTGCTTCGATTTCGCGCCAATTTATTCCGAAATCATTGACTCCGCTTATTTTTTACAAATAAATAAAAATGAGTTAATTACATATTAATTAACTTGAGGATTAACTTAATTATAGTATTTAGAGTGCAATTACACGTATAAAAATGCGTGTAATCATATTTTCGTCTCTCTATGTTTTAAATCAATTATTATTTTATTTTTTTCACTAAACAACTATTTTCTTCTACGATGGAGGCCGTTTTGCTACCCACTCTTCTACGACAAACACCATTTTCTGAAGCACAAGTTTTAGCTCTCTATCTTCGTCTTCGTCAAATTCAATTTTAATATCTTTGGGTTTCTTAGGCTCTGCTACTTTTGCTTCTTTTTCTGCAGCTACTTGTCTTAATTACCAAGCTAAGCATCAACCAATCTGAGAGGACCAAAGCATTTTAGTCTCCCCATGTTGGTTGGATCGGATCAATTCTCGCAGAGGGGATTCTTTGGTCGAGTATCGATGGGTGGGTTGGGATTGGAGATTGGAAAATTGGGGAGGTTTGGTTAAAATGGAAGCTGGAGAGAAGCAAAGGATGGTTTAGTGGAGAAACGACAGTTTTTGGTGGCTGGAAAATTAGTTGGGATTTGGGTTCTGAAATGTTGGGGGGTTTGGATTCTTGGAGAAATAAAGCAAGTAGAAGAAGAAAACGATGAAAAAGATGAGGAATAATTGGTTTGCAGCAAAATGATGTTTGATTGAAGAGATAGATCAGAGAAAATGTGCCTGGCTGTGTGCGGAGGGAGGGAGGGAGGGAAAAATGCCAAGTAATCAGCATTTAATTGCTGAATTCCTGCCCTTGTTAGGGAGACAAAAATGCCAAGTAATCAGCGCTTAATATCGATTGCATATTTCAACGAACTTTACGAGGCTGTGCTTGTGCAATTCTAAAGTTGTGGAGCAGATGATTGGGCTGCACCGACAGTGAGAGGCATGATGTCTCTGCAGCGCATGTAACTCAAGAACTGTCCAGGCAGCTCTTCGAGAAGCGATTGAACTGCAGAAATGCGCCCACCTGTTAGAACCACAATGAATTTTTGTCTTAATTGCGAATAAATAGATTCTATCCATATTCAAACATGATGAATGTTGTGGAGAGTAAAAATAGAGATGTTTGGGACTTACTCTGCACTTCTCTCATAGGAACAAATTGTACAATGTCTCTGGTAGCCACACGGCCTGTTGAACTTGATAATCGCTGTCCATTGTCAGCATCGAGAATCTGCCAAATACAAGATTCAGACATGCATTCAGAACAAAGAAATCAAATTCTGGTTGTTGAAAATCCAACATATGTAGCATAAGGAGAAAGTGATGATTCGTAAAAAGAAACAAAAGCATACCTCCATTTGTTTGAAATCCGCACTTCCTACTCCAACTACTAGAATTGAGAGGGAAGATCAGATGCCCTCACCAAAGCATCTGTTGTTTCCTGCAGGTCTGTAAGTATCCCATCCTATAAAAGGTGGCATCTATGTTATCTGTGATCACATAAAACAAACACTTGCAAATAAAACTCATCCTTCTCTTACCGTTATGATCAGCAACACATAGTACTTATTGTTGTTGTGGAAAAGAGAATTGCCAGCAATCTCTGCAGCCCTATTAACCACTGGGCCAAACAAAGTGGGTCCTGATAAAGAAACATTGTGTAGGGCACTGGCATAAGCAGTCATTATGCCTTGAACTCCTTCAACCTAAATAAATGAAACATTCACCAAGATAAGAAAATACTGGTTAGCATATAAGTTTGCAAACCAGAGTAGAACGCCCTATGCAAGGAACCAGACTCTTGATTTACCTCAAAGCCAGTTGCAGTTCCATCCAAGTTAAAACAGTGCGATACAGGTCCTCCAGCTGTCCTTCCTCCAAAGCCCCAAGCAGGAAAGCGTTTATCAGCATCATAAAACTGAATGACTTCCCCAACTTCCGTTATTGCCTGCAAATAATATACTTGATTACATTTGTAGACCACACCACTCAACTACTCACAGAACAAACCTTCCAAGGTTATTTCATTAAATGAAGACACAAATAATGTATTGCATGTTATTAGAAACAATTCGTTAATCACTAAAAACATTACAAAAATTTAGTTATTAAAGCACCACAATTGCTAACCTGCTGGTAAGAATTCAATCGGCCATACGGATCAATGTAGTGCAACGAATCATGTTGTTGAGGGTTTCCATTTGAAGCTGTGAGAAAATTCAGTATCAAGTCATGCAAATACATTCGAAATGATAAACATTTCGAAAATACCACGCATTGCTTACCCGTAAAGTCAACAGCAACCATGAAGTTAAGCTCAAATCCACTGGAAATATAATCGAGAAAGCCGAACTGTTGCTTCTCATTAAATTGATCCACAAACAACTGACCCTTTGAAACCTAAAACACCATATTATAAAGAAACAGTGAGTAAAATTGGCGTGTAAGATACAAGTATATGAATTGGAATGCAAGCTTGAATAAAAACCTTTTCATGACCATGAGAAGATGGAATGACGAAATTCACCCCACTTCTTTCTTTGTATAATCTCCCCAGGTCTGCCACCGATTTTTGAAGTTTCCTATATTGGACAAAGAGGTAAATTCAAAAAGGTTAGTCATCTTTCTGGTACAGGCAAAAATACAAAGTTGAGAAAAGTGTTAAAAAAAAAAAAGTAGAACCAATAATTTTAATAATTACCCAATAAGAACATGATTGCCATTGCTGTTGAAATCAAAGCACTCAATGACTAATGGATTATCCTGCACCAAATAAAAGTTTCATGAATTTTTCTATCTTATTTGTCAAACTAATAGCCGTATTTAACAGGCAAGCAGAATTGGCAAGCTTACCTTGCTTCCAAACTGCTGCATACTCAGGGATAGTGGTTTCCAAATTGGATTTAAATTGTTATCCACCACTTCAGTCTTGCAGATTGGAACAGAACCTCCACTCTCAACAATTCTAGATACTCTTAAGAAAGGATCCTATAGTAAAGAAGTTGAAAAGAAATATAAGAATCCCAAAAAAATTAAGAAGAACAATAGAATGTATCATGTAAAAAGATCTTAAGACTTGGTTTCATAACATGTACACTTTTAGAGAAGGTCTTTGTTTTCCAATTGGGAACAATGGAATTTTATCTCAACAACACTCTTCGAAGCCATAGTTTCTTCAGCATGGACAGTGAGTGTTCCGAAATTTCTCAAAGCTCCCCGCCCACTTCTGTTATGCAGATTCAAGGTTGAACTTCGACTTTGTTTGGTCACTATCTGCAATAGAAGAGAATGATGTTAAAACATTTTTGCAATATAAGATATAGAAATTGATAATAACAATAACAATATTGATCTTTACATCGTCTTCACACACACTGCACCAGCTCAGTGAAATAACCTATATCGATGAGCTCTCTTTATTTGAAGATAATTTACCTCTGAAAGAATGCAACTGCCTTCCCCAAGAAATTCTTGATCCTCCAACTTCAGCGTCTGCAATGCAACACAATGAGATGATTATGAAGAATTATGCCTTCAATAGAGTTTGCATACAGTTTTTATTACTTTTTATTCCCACTGTGATGCTAAATTTAAGGGTCAGTTACAGCAAAAGACAAAGAACCTTTGAAGGCTTTGTTTATCTGTCTGAAGTGCTAAGTTCCATGCTATTCCTAGGTTTTGCAAAATTGTCCACAATCCTACGGCTCTGCCAACCATATATATATATATATATCACTTCCTCAGGTTGTTTAATTACTATGTATATTTTTCACATATTCATTTTATTCGAGCAATAAGCAATTTACTACACCTTCATGGTAAAAATTGTAGAGTTTAAAAAATAGCAGAGTAGTGCATAACAATTCAGAATTGTGTTTATAGAAAGCCTTGATAGAAGACATGGTAATACCTTTACATTTACATTGTGATATTTTGTATCGACATCATAGATGTGGAATCTGGGTTGAACACAAAACAAGAAAAAAGGAAGGTCAGGCAAGCAGTCTAATCAAACCGATGCAATTGATATGCATCTAAGAAAAGAAATATGAGGAACTTACATCATGGCTGCACAACCTCAAACTGATATGAAACTGTAATTTTCTCAATCCACACTGGATTCAAACTATTCAGTATTACTTCAGTTCTCCCTAGTTCCTCCAGCTTACCATCTCCTTTCTTCACATAAACCACAACCATGGGATCACTCTGAAATCAAAAAACAGATGTTAAAAGAATTCGTCACCATGACAGATTACCCATGTTAAATGTCATATCAGTACATAACATAGAACCATATCAAACAGAACAGGTTCTATTTTTTATTTTTTCTTGATTGATTTGAACTATGGTAGCCCTTCCATGTGTAAGGGTAGTAGTAGTAATAACAATTATTGACAAGCAATAGCAAGATAAACAGGTCATGCTCATGTAGTCACGTTTGCAGTATTTTTATTACTACGATAAACAGGTATCAGAAAATACCAGAGTGAAAAATGCTGTTTAAGATTTAGCTAATATTTCAATTACTGCTATATTTCAAGGTGACATGGATATATAAACTTACCTTTGACGTAATGTCACGATCAAGCAAGTTAGTTGCTGATAGCGACAACTGTAACACAGATAAGAAATCCAACATTACATTCCAAAGAAGGAAACAGAAGGCCCAACTAGAAAAATATATGAAAATGAAGAGAATTACAAATAAGAGAACCATCCATGCACTTTAAAGCTCCTAGTGATTAAGAAAGCAGAGACACTAGATTTAACTCATCCATCACATGTATACCAAAGTTTAAACTATACATAATCTTCACACACTTAATTTATGAATTATAGAAGACCAGATGGTAAACTATATCGAGTAGTATACTTCATAGTCCATTAGAGCTTCATTACATTGTCCAGCTTAACGGTTCATTGCTGTTTCAAGCTAGGTGGAGTAGTGCAGAGTGAATCCTCTAGGAGTCGCATTAACCACCTTTAGCAAGTTGATATATATACCATTTGAAACGACAACGATGTATTTGATGAAAAAGGCAGATAGAAAAAGAAAGGAAGATAAAATGGATTAAGGCCTTTGGTTATTCTTGAAGATGGCCCCAGTTATATCCACATTGTCTCGCATCTCCTGGAGACCTTCATGTCCACATCCACAAGAAATGACGCCGTTTCTTGATAAGTAGCACAGCATTGTTACTATTGCCACACCTCCAAGTGAGAAACAATACTTTAAGATCAATCAACGGTTTTGTCCTGTGCTCTCAAGTCAAATTGGCATAAGATAAACAGAATCTTGCTAATGTCCAGTTTCTGAGAATATGTTGTAGGCATTTTCCAGACAAGGTGATCAAGGTGCAGTATTTCAATCATGTCGCAGCTTCAGATGCAACTCACGTAAAACACCCATTATATATGCAAATATATTAGACAGGATGTCACATTACTTAATAATGGTCAATGGGGTTGTTCACAAGGCAGATACAGCCATTACCTTATAGTAAACAGTTGGAAATTTTTAAATCTATAGTGAACCATGTAGAAACTTTCGTATTGAACATTCGAGAATACTTGCCAGGTTATTACAGAGTGCAGATGGCAATTGACCAGATTGACCAAAAACATGGGCCAAATTGACCCGCAGCATGCCTTCTTGAACTCAGCCATATGAGTTGTGAAAATAACAATACTATACCCAAGAATCGTCCTGTCTTCTACTTTCCAGAAAGATGGAAAGCAACTTTAGGAATCAAAGGTAAAGTTGCTTTTAAGTTGGCTCAAAAAACATTCTACAAATTATAATAAAGAAAAAAAATACGAAAAATTTCACCAGGAAAAATTATGGGCTGCTAATAAAATATGAGATTACTAGTACAAGAACAGTTCAACCAAATCAGTGTTCTGGGTACCAAAGTTGTTCACCTGTTTTTTATATTCTACTAACCTTATTTGCATGCATGTTTCGATTTTTACACAAATCTAGATAAATCCAGAACCACCGAGCAGCACTGAAATACTAATATTATTAATTCTTCTAAAAATAAACAAAAATTGAGACAATTGAATCAGGATTAATAAACAAAAAGAAGCATCATGCATCATGTTCTAGGATTTTGTTTACATGCCAAAAAATTAACAATAAGCAACAGTAAAATTGGGGCTAGTCCGAAATTAAACAACTCCATGGCAAATGTAGGTTACCTCGAGCGAAGTGTGCAGTGGAAAAACGCCTCGGGAGCGGTTAAAGAGCTCAACGGCGTCGTTTGAGTCAGCGTCCCAGTTGATGGGCCTCTCTTGATGATGGGCCCCTCCCACGGCCTGCTTGCCACCTTTCACGTCGGAAAAACACCCTCCCATCTCTCAACCTCCTCCTTCTTGTTGTTGTTCTAGATTTCTCTCGTCTCTTTCCCACAAGATTCTAGTTTGGTTTCGCGCCTTTTAAATTTCTAGCTACCTATTAGAACCAGGGATTATATATAGAGAGTGCTACCTCGGTTCACGATTTCTTCGCCGAAGTTTACAGAGACCGGAAACCGGCCTCGTTCAACATAACAGGCTCTATCAGCAAGTAAAACACAACTGAAAAACAAACAAAAAGGGTTTATAGAAAAGGGTCTCACAAACGCGGTTTTAATCTTCTTGGAGAATTTTCTAGGTCTACAAACTTATTTTGCTTAGAAATTGTTGCGAATTTAATTATTGTTTTCCAACAATCAATTGCTTAATTATTTTACCCGTGGTCGAGTTGGTAACAGATTAATCTATTTTTGGTGACCGGAGATAGGATTGTCAATTCCGACACAATCTGATAACACGACTCGAAACCAGCACGAAATCAAACAGGTTCAACCGACACAATTAAAAAATTGATTAGCAGAGGCTCAACCCACCATGATCCATTTAATAAACGGGTCAGCCGCGAGTCAACCAGCCAATATGAAGTGAACCCGTATAACTCATTTACTAAATGAATTGGGGTATGTTTTTATATAATCCGTGTAGACGATCCATTTAAAAAAAAATTATTATATGTATATAAGGGTCGAATAAATCTTTTTCTCTTTAAATTAGGGTTAACATTGACTGTTAACATTATAAATTCTCAAGTGAATTCTCAACTGTGTGATCTTGACAAAAATAAATTATTATTAATATTATAATTTTTGATTTAAAAGAAAATTACTTAATTAGACTTGAAAATTATTTATTTGTATTTATGTTTTTAGAGCCAAGTCACTTCTCGTAGGTAGTGGGTCATGGGTTATCTACCTATTGGTGAGACGTATAATAGGTCAAAATTTATTAACGTGGGGGTTCATTACTTTTGCCTATTTCAGTAACGGGGCAAAAAATTTACGGAGAAATTCTTAGGTAGGACAAACATACTAGCCACGTGATACGCTCAGCCAATCACGTCTCTCTATTTTTTAATTATATTCTAAAACAACTCATGTTTAATTATAATGAAACATCCAAAATACCTTTTTCATTTTTGTATAAGTAATGATTTGCTAGGCGTACCACCACGTGACAAGTCAGCCCTACCTAAAAATTTGACCGGTATGTGAATCAAAGGGACGAGGAAGTGAAGAAAAACGGAGGCAATAATGACGTCGGAATAAGAGGGGAAGATGTTGCCGTTGAGATTATATTTTATCGGTGAAGATATATTTCATTTCATTACAAATAGTGTGTTTCTGTATTTGGAACAAGAGGAGGAGGTGTTGCGATTGTTATACTATTTGACGATAAATTGGAACTTGCGGTGACCAGAACCATGCCCTTTTGGAAATCTCTTTTGAACTCTTACAATTCAAGTTATCCTTTGAAGTTGTGTTTATCATGAACTTGAGTTTGTCCATTTTGGACTTTCCTCCAAAAAACAACTCTTATTTTATAGGAAGAGAGTTCAAGATGACTCGAGAATCAAACGACGTGTCTAGCAAATCACTTTCTAGCCTTCTGTAGCCAAATTAGACTATTGTTGCAATTGCTCTCTCTGGTAACTTGTGCAAATAAAAGGTCCTGTGTTGTTGTGTTCGATTGTCATTGGCAAGAGTGAGGCGGAGAACACCTCTTCAAGCAGCTTTTCAGGACTCTCCTCTTTTGAGAGGTTCTCCTTTCGCAAAAAGAGCAACTTTTATCCTTACCAAAAACAAGAAAAAAAGAGTAACCTTTATGTCTGTTTGTACTCGAATCAATCGGAAACAGCTGACAGTATCGTGACTTGTACTTTCACATATCCACATTAGAGGAAAATCATAATATCGGATTATAGTATACGTGGTGGTTTATGGTGATATTATTGGCCCATGTGACTAGTTGTGATTTCTGATTGGTTTTTTAAATTGATTTTTTTCTTTCTTTTTTAACCTCCCTGCATGGTCTCCACCACATTCGAGTAAAAGTATTGGTTGAGACCACCATATGGCAGTGCCACGTGATACTCCGAAATCACAGAATAATTCATTCCAGAGGTCCTCCCAGATCAGAGTCTTCTTCCTTTGCCCAGGTAGTCTTTGTGGAAACTAGAAAGTTCTTTCAACCAATAAACCAATGGACATAGGCATAAAGATTACTGTGTATATATCCTGGTTTGAAATGATCAAGGATTCGAGGCAATACACACACACACACTTATTGTAGATGTATAATATTTTTACTATGTATTCTGAATTCTAGTTCTCGATGTTATTCGGTCATAAACTGAATATATACAACCAGTCTGATGGATATTAGTTCTCCACAACTGATTCAATTCCGTTTGGTTGTATACTCGTAGACTAATTCTATATATGGTGGTTTGTAACTTGTATACTTAAGCCACCCGTTCAAGAAGCTAGTCTTTCAATTTACTAACTTTAGTACAGACACATTAAGGTGCCTAATGGGAAACCATCGTCATTTTCCCATTACTATTTGAGTTGCTTGGAAAATATATGCTTGCATAGTTGCATTGAAATACATGAATGAATAATGTTATCCATTAATTTACATTGAATATATATATATATATATATATATACAGATCCTATCCAGAGCGAGGCATCGCTTTGAAATTTCAGAGCGAGGTTAGGGTTTAGGGTCACTTTTCGGTCGCATATCCACATCTCAACCGTTCAGTTTCTAGGTACTAATGTATAGATCATCTCTGCAAAATTTCAACCAAATTGATGGTCGTTAAGGCATTGATAACTGCCTTAAAGCTAGTACGGTTCAGGTTGGACAGATTCAGTTCGTCCATTGGTTTAAGCGAGTTAGATATCTTAAAGACCATCAATTTCGTTGAAATTTTGCAGAGATGATCTATACATTAGTACCTAAAAACTGAACGGTTGAGATGTGGATATGCGACCGAAAAGTGACCCTAAACCCTAACCTCGCTCTGAAATTTCAAAGCGATGCCTCGCTCTGGATAGGTTCTGTATATATATATATATATATATATATAGCCTTTCTATACTAAGGATGTCCTTACCTTAGCTAAAGAATGGATTTCCATATTTTGACCACTTTTCGATCACATATTCACATCTTAACCGTTCAATTTTGAGGTCCTAATGTATAGATCATCTATACAAATTTTCAGCCAAATTGATGATCGTTAAGGCATTTAAAACTGCAATTTACAATTATGAACACGAACGGTTCCGGTTAGACAGATTCGGTTCGTTCATTGATTTAATCGAGTTCGATACCTTAACGATCATCAATTTGGATGAAAATTTGCATAAGTGATCTATACATTAGGACTCAAAAACTGAACGGCTAAGATGTGAATATGTGATCGAAAATGGGTCAAAATATGAAAATCCGTTCCTTAAGCTAAGGTAAGGATATCCTTAGTAGAGACTATGAGACTGTATATATATATACAGATCCTATCCAAAGTGGAGCTCCGCTTTGAAATTAACGTGTGAAGTTCGAGTTTTGGGTCACTTTTCTGTCACATATCCACATCTCGACCGTTCAGTTTTTAGGTACTAGTGTATAGATCATTTCTGCAAATTTTCAGTCAAAATGATAATCGTTAAGGCATTGATACTTTCCTTAAAGCTAGTACAGTTGAGGTTGACAGATTCAGTCTGTCCATCGGTTTAAGCGAGTTAGATACCTTAACAATAATCAATTTGGCTAAAAATTTGCAGAGATGATCTATACACTAGTACTCAAAAACTGAACGGTCGAGATGTGAATATGCGACCGAAAAGTGACCAAAAACTCGAACTTCACACGTTAATTTCAAAGCAG
The DNA here is from genome assembly GCA_024704745.1 of Rosa lucieae. Lineage (NCBI taxonomy): Eukaryota > Viridiplantae > Streptophyta > Magnoliopsida > Rosales > Rosaceae > Rosa > Rosa lucieae. Next base: position 51,335 of record JANPXK010000455.1, read on the forward strand.
AACTCCACTCTGGATAAAATCTGTATAATATATATATATATATATATATATAACAGGGCCCTTTTACTGAGGGATCCCTTTTTTGGTCTTTTATAGGGATAGACATTATACCAACTTTACCATCATATTTCACATCTTAACCGTTCAGTTTTTAGGTCCTAATGTATAGATCACTTCTTGATGATCGTTAAGGCATCCAAAACTGTAATTTACCATTATAAACACGAACGGTTCAGGTTTGACAAATTCGGACAGTTCGTGTAAATTGCAGTTTTGGATGCCTTAATGATCACCGATTTGGCTGAAAATTTGCATATTTTCAGCCAAATCGATGATCATTAAGATATCAAACTAAATTAAATAAATGGACGAACCGAATTTGTCAAACCTGAACCATTCATACTTATAATCTTAAATCGTTATTTTGAATGCCTTAATGATAATTAATTTGGTTGAAATTTTGCAGAAGTGATCTACACATTAGGATCTAAAAATTGAACGGTTGAGATGCCGAAATGTGATCGAAAAGTTGGTCTAATGCCCTATCCCTATAAAAGACCAAAAAAGAGATCCTCATTAGAAGGGCCCTATATATATATATATATATATATATATATATATATGCGCTGACAGTGTTCCAACAAACTGGAATCCAATAACAAACAAGATATATATGACAGTATCATCCTTTCTAGTCAACATGATATGGTCTTTGGTCTTTGGAGCCATGTTAATTTGAAATTGGCTGGAAATTCCCAGGTAAATTCTAAATTTTCCAACAAGATTATCAGTAGTGTGGAATTACACGGGAATCCATGCAAGCATTGCATCGGAAACAAGTTGGATCGACGTGGACGTCAAAGTCAATCCAAGTAAGTCAGTCAACGAGATATCATATCATTTCTCTCGATCCATCTGCACAGAAATTCGTATCCATTTCATAATCAGAGAGAGAGAAGAGAATAGTTTAGATCACTGATTTGTAATCAAAGCTCGTGCGTTAAGTGAAAACTAGCGAGGACCGACTTTGAATACTCGGTGGTTGCTAGAAAAGTTTCAATTCATGCATTGAGAATATTCAAGAAAATGTATAACCGAGTAACAAGACAAGCTATGGTACCTACCATTATGAGATACCCTCATTTACAAGTATTTGAACAAAAATTTACAAGTATTTGAACCAAAATTACAACATTGAGAACAAAAGTTACCATATTCATTTACACTATTTACAACATTGAGAACAAAAATTACAACATTGACAACGAATTTGTTCAAAACTTGTAAAAGTGTCGTAAGAGGTGTAATTACCATTATTAGAACAAAGATTACACAAAGTAGGACTCAAATTACAATTTTGAGAACACATTTGTTCTCACTTTGTAAGTGTGGGTATGGGATACATACAAGCACACTAGAATTTTCCCCGAGTAACTTGAGGTGATCCTTAATCCTTTCGAAACTTATTGCGAAGATTCATGGAGTAAAATGTCGATACAGTTACTTCACCCTTCAAATTCTCATGGTAAAGGATTTTCAATCCAGTACTTACCTTTCAGCTCTACAGAATAGAGAGCTAGGGAGAGAGAGCTCGAGAGAGGAAGATACAGCACCAACACTATAGTTGAATTTTCTAATTCTCGGTGCTGCCTGACACACTCTATTGGACTTTCCTACAAGGGACTTGGATCATGGATTACACCTCAGGCCTAAAAGTACTCTTTTATTCAGACGACTCTGGTTTGTTGAGTGCTTCTGCCGGGCAGGGGATCATATGGCTGGATGACTCTGGAAATATGGATTATTCAAATTAAACTTCTGTAGGAATCTATTTCATTCCGCTTATTTGTGTCGGTATAGTTAACATGCATTGTGATCTATAGTCCCACTAATCAATCAGTTATGGCAGACAAACTTACATGCATCCTGCAACCAATTTGGTAATGAAATGATCCTTTGTTATACTTTCTAAAAGAAGAGCACTCGGGAACATCATAATGAGGACAAGATATATTTGAAATCAACAAGAAGGAACAAGTTGAGCACAAATATAAAAGAATCAGAAGCTTGAGTGCCTCATTACTTGTGACTCATAGTACTGGTTCCAAATTGGGCAGTACGTTATGGTAGCACAGGTAAATCAGTATATTTATCCCAAGTTTTAACTAAACTTTTAACGATGCTCAACATGTGCGTGCATCGGTAGGTTTTGTAGTCTGTAACATGAAACAAAAAAAAGGAAACGAAGGTTGTATAGTGTCGGAGTACTCCATACGCAAAAGTTATTGTTATTGTTCTTCTTAACTCAAAAGGTAAAAAGAGTTTGGTTGGTGAAAAATTACTATATAATCTAGGAGTGCTCCGCACGATATCCATCTCTGTTTTATGGAATATGAGGAGACAAACTAGTGTACTGGTGGTTATGAGATACTCTCATTTACAACTATTTGAACAAAAATTTACAAGTATTTGAACCAAAATTACAACATTGAGAACAAAAATTACCTTATTCATTTACACTATTTACATATAGTTAAACAAAAATTACAACATTGACAACGAATTTGTTCAAAAGCTTGTAAAAATGTCATAAGAGGTGTAATTACCATTATTAGAACTAAGATTACACAAAGTATGACTCAAATTACAACTTTGACAACAAAATTTGTTCTCACTTTTGTAAATGTGGGTATGAGATACCTACCACTACACTACAGTTTTCCTTCACTTTGTAGTTGAGACGACATGCACATAATACTTCAAAACAATAGAATCATTATTCGTGGATGGAATGGTATTTGTAACAACTTTTTGGTGTAAAAGAAAAGCCAATATAAGATTAAAAAATATTCCTTGACTAAAAAAGACAGTCTCAACCTTTTCCAATGGGTTCGTCTCGATCAGGGCCGGCTCTCAGGGTGTGCAACATGAGCGACAGCACAGGGCCCTTAATTGAGAGGGCACCAATTTTTTTTTTTTGGGTTTTATATACATATATATATATTAATAAATATTAAAAATTATAAATAATATGAAATATGGCAACCATAGTCCTTTTGCTACGTTCACAATTTCAACACCTGACACCTTCTTTAGAGGGCCCAATTTTTTTAATGGTAATCTTCAGATGATCTGAAATTGGGTGCCAACCTCTCTATCCAGCCACTCAGCCACACAAACACAACTAAACCTTATCCTCCTCCCTTTTTTTTTTCTTTTTTTTTTTTCTGCGTTATGTGAGTCTGTGACTTCTGTCTCTCCTCTCCTCTCCTCAATTCTCATCGACCAGTTGACCTCAGTACCTCTCTATCTAGCTACTCAGGTATGATTGAATCAATGTTTGCTGCGTTATTCACTCGGTCCCTTAATGATTCTTTGATGCGTTATTCATAATGGTTTGATCTGGGTTTGATTTGGTTTCCAGATTGCAAAGGTCTTGGTCATTAGGTCATCTAGCAATTTTGTGGGATTCTCGAATTAAGAAATTGGAGAAGTTGAGAAATTGCTGCTGCATTAGATGTTGATCCTATTTTTCTGGAAAAGCGTCCAATTCAAAGAAAATGATTTTTTGATGAAAGCAGCAGTGAGCCATCTCGGGTGAGGAATCTTTTAGAGTGCATTATTTCTTGTATATTGTAGATCAAGCTAAGGGATCATTAAATAGAAGGTTTGAACAATATCAACACTATGATGATATCTTTGGATTTTTATTCACTTCAGAAGCTTTGAATTCCTTGAATGATAATGATATGAAAGTTGCTTGTATTCATCTTGAGAATGTTTTGAGACATGGAGAGAGTTCAGATGTGATGGGGAAGATCTGTTTAGAGAGCTAAAACTCTTAAGGGAGATATTACCCAGACAAAAGATGACAGCTAGTGATATATTGAATTTCTTACAGGAAAGGAATACTTACCCAATTGTTAGACTTGCATATCGAATATTGTTAACTGTGCATGTTACTGTTGCTTCAGGTGAGAGGAGTTTTTCTAAGTTAAAGTTATTGAAGTCTTGTTTACGATCAACTATGTCACAAGAAAGGCTAAATGGACTTGCTTTGATTTCGATTGAGAACGAATATCTTGGAAAAATCAATTGTGATAAGCTAATTGATCAGTTTGCAGGTAAGAAGGCAAGGAGATGGATTTTAAATGAATATCAATCAACACTGCTAGAATGTGTTATTTTGAGGGTTTCAGATCAAAGCATTTTTTGTAATTATTTTTTGCTGCAAACTTTATGTTTCTATTGAATATTTAGTTTCTTTTATAGGCTCATCTAATGATATTGATCATACATTATTGGTTATTTGATTTTACATTGTGATCGAGTTTGTTCAAATATAAATTTCATATAAGATTGAATGGAGGGCCGCATCTTAAACTTTTGCACAAGGCCTCTCAAAAGTTTGAGACGACTCTAGTCACGATCTGTATCTATCTCTGTGGAAAAAAAAAAGTTCGCCACCCAATGAATTAGTGATATATACAGAAACATGATCCCTCTAGTTCGTCACCCTAGCAACGTCATATCTATTGTCATTATCCATAAACATATAAACTATTAATCTTATCCATCTATTTAAGTTTTGCTCGATATTCTCAATTTAGATTTTGCCATGACCATATTCTCAATTTATCCATCTATATACAGAAACGTGATCCCTCTATTAATCCATTAATCTTATCCATCTATTTAAGTTTTGCTCGATATTTCTCAATTTAGATTTTGCCATGACCAGTTCAGTCCGAGCAAGATTGAATTTTCAAGCTATCGATCCAACACTTGTCCTGTGAACACTCACAAGTCAATTATCTGAAAAATGCGTCTGCATAATCGTACCAACTTACAGAAGTGCATAATATAAGTAACCTACATGCATGATTAATTCACTAACCTTAAGCAATACTTTGACCATTGACTAGTCCCAGGCAATGGATTTTTTTTTTCCGATAAGGCCCAGGCAATGGATTGAAATTGATGAATTGTACGCAAAGAAAGATTAAATTGGCGGGAAAATGCCAAGTCAGTTCCACGTACCTGGATGAAGTCCCCATGCATACATGCATGCCACACACGTGGAGGTTCGTCAAGTCAATTTTAGTCAGTCAACAAAAACTCATTGTTCAACGTAGAAAACCTGCACGAACAGCCCAGTATCATTTAATCTAGTGACATAAGTCTCTCATTTATAAGTGGGAGGTCGTGAGTCAAACTCACAATAGATTAGTTGTTGTATATGAGTTGTTTATTTGATAAAAAATAATAATAATAATAAATAAATAGTGGCATAAGTCTCTCATTTATAAGTGGGAGGTCGTGAGTCAAACTCACAATAGATTAGTTGTTGTATATGAGTTGTTTATTTGATAAAAAATAATAGTAATAATAAATAAAAAAACCCTGCACGAACATTTTCGATTTCTTTTCCTTCAGATATTATCTCACTACATGAACGCAGTACAGCTCTACAGACAGAGAAGAAAATCGGATCAATTCTGCGCGAGATTTGAAATCAAAACTTGTAGAAATTTCATTGTGAAAGTGAAACTGTGAAACTTGCAGGCAAGTCTGTGAATTGGCTCGATCAGTGCTGATAGGCAGTTTGGGACGTTGTTCATAACTTCACCTTCAGATTCAGTCTTGAAGGCTTGAAGTTAATACCCATCATCTTGAAGTTTCCAATTCTTTGGTGTCGCCAGAAGGCCAGACCGCTAATTTGTAAAAATGGATTTTGAGTTTTTGACTAAATTAAAAATATTTTAATGAACGATTACGGCCCAGTTCCCTCATTGCCTCAGTTCATTCCTTGCTTTTCTAGAGCTCAACTGTTGTGAATCCAGTTGATTATACGTACGTCGAAAGACTGATCATGAACTTGAGACTTCATTAATTATGATTGCACGAGGTTTCCCAGCATTCTTACTTTGATTATTTCCCATTTAATTATCAGATAAAAGCATAAAACGAACAAGAAGTATGAAGTTTATAATTTCAAATACAAAGAGCGTTTGTCAGAAATGAAGTGTTTAATTTCAGCTAGCTAGCTATCCTTGTTGTTAAACTTGTTCAGTTCAATAGATAACTACATACACTGCCAAACAGAATGAATAAAACAAGTCCAAATATTTGCCCCTTGGATCTTCGTTCTCAAAGTTTAAATATTTGTCAGAGACTAGTTAGAGACAAACAAAAAGAAAAGAAATCGTGGGGGATATAAGCACCAACAAAAGCATAACTAGATGAAACTAGCGGCACGCAGAGAGCTGCACAGTGGCGGAACCAGGATTTAAGCTTTGGGGCGGTCCGAAACTTAAAGGTGTAAAAAAAAAAAAAAAAAAAAAAAGAAGGGGTACCTGCTCCACACTCTTAAATAAAAAATTAACTAACAAATTTAATCGATCATTGATCAATAAGACCAAAATATAATCAAGAAAAATTATGATAGTTGTTATGATAGTTATATCTATAAAAATAAAATTCTAATGAAATTATATAGATTTGTTTGCTTGAATTGCAAAAAAATAAGGATTAAGAGAACCATCTCACCATCGCAATGGAGTAAATAGAAAAGATTTAGGAAGATTTGCCTAAATGGCTGAAAGAAAAAGCCTATTTGGGATAATAAAAATTAATTCTTTTGACTTTTGTTTCTTTTATTGCACTACTTATTTAAACCAATTAAATCATATTAGTCCTTAATATTGTTTATTAATGTTTAGATTAAAAAAGAGATAACACTTATTATATTAATATTTTCTTTCCATACATATACACTATCACGTGGGTGGAGTTTGGGCGGGGGTCCACTTCATTATATAATAGATTATTCAACTAATTCTATAATATTTTATATATTAATTTACCATCTGTGAAAAAGCTTGGGGGGGGGGGTCCGGACCCGGTCAGACCGAATGACGGTTCCGCCCCTGGAGCTGCAGTAGCAGCATTGGTTGAGCATATGCTTCTCTCACGAACCTAAAATATACTTCATCTAATTAGGTAGGGTTGGGCACGGTCCCAGCCCGACGTGATATTTGCAAGGCCCGGGACCCAGCCCGAATTGAACAGGCCGGGTTCCAATCACATTTTTCAATCTTAAGAACCGGAAAGGTCCGGACCGTGAATGAACCGGCCGGTCCCCTCTGTTTTTCGGGCCCAAAAGTCCAGTTTGGCTTAGCTTCATCTTCTCCACAATTTCATCATGATCTGATTTTCTGGGTTTAGAGCACAACCTAACGCATCAGACAAATCACAAACTAACTACAAAACGAAGAAAATAGAGTACAATCTTCAAAGTTTCTTCAAAGCTACAAACAAATGAAGTTTCATAGTTTAAATTCAAACCCTTTAAACTAGCTGGAATGACGGGAACCCACCACCATCTCACTCCCACAAACCGAAGCTGCATTTTCCATTTAGGAATTAGGGTTCTGAGGTTTCGTTCTTCAAAAAAGAGGCTTGGGGTTAAGGATAGATTGGAAAATCAGATATTTGACGAATTCAGGGAAGGGATTCAACGGGATTGAAGAATGAGTTTGACGAATTGATTGGAATCGAGGTTTGACGAAGGGATTGAAGGCTGGGTTCAACAAATTGATTGAAATCAGGTCAGTGGGGGTATTAATACAAAAGCTCGTATGCAGCCGGTATATCATGCATTGGGTGACCTTGGTTCCCGTCCATTATTCTTCGCGCAAGAGAGCCTTGCTTGCCAACAACAAAGATGAATGCCTTGTTAGAAAACCTGATGAACAAGACATTACATAGAAACCTTGTATGTACAACATATACACTTAAGTAAACGTATTTGTTAGAGTTTGTATTTAAAATAAGTTTAAGTACTTATCCTAATCTGTTTGGATTGATTTGAAATCAAATTAGGACAGTTGCAAGAAGTTATATATTTGAAATAGCAGTTAAAGGGTGATGGCAGTTTCTTGATGGAAGAAACTGTTATTACATTGCTATATATAAACGTTTTGGTCCTTCTGATACCAAATCTGTTCTTATAAATTAGTCCCATCATACTAAGAGAATACTGGAGGTGGAATCAGGAGAAGACTAAGATGAATGGTTCAAGTGCATCGTGTAAGACTCCTTTACATACTGTACAGTTTATATACATTGCAGATATCAGGAGAGATATGAAGTTTCAGTCCTATATTAGGATGCGACCAGTATATCACTTCACTCCTAATATTTCATCCATATTAGGATAGATATGTTTTGCAATCCTAATATACTATGCGTTTACTATTGCAATCCTAAATAAAGTTTACGTATATAACATTGTTTACATGTGCTCTTACTGAGATAGATTTACAGCATTAGACTAGTGTAGTTCTAACATGCCTTGCCCACTCCACCAGCGCCCCAGGCAGTTCTTCCTACACGCCGCACGTACTCACTTGGATCGCGAGGGAAGTCGAAGAGTATAACAAGATCCCCACCAGGAAAGTCGATTCCACATGATACTCTGTCAGATATGTTTGTAAACATCAACTTGATATTAGAAAACAGATATTAATCAGACCATTCATAGCTGCCAACAAAGTTCAGTTGTTGGAAATCATGCTTGCAACAAAGATTACTACCTATCAGTGCAGACCAAAAACTGTGCTACTTTCTCTGAACGAGAATTGGTGAACGAACTCTTTCATGTTTGCAAGCCGTGATTCTTGAGCCAGAGTAGAATGAATTGGTAGAATTTGAACACGAGTTCCACTTCTGTCAAAGCGTGATAGTACATTCTCAACTTTTCTGCATGTCTCAATCTGCAAAATAAAATGAAAGTTAACTGGAATTAATATCTTACAAATGACTAGTGAAATAAGTTGAGTCAAAACTCAATGTCTTCTTTCCCCTAAAAAGGACAAAAGTCAGAATGCTTGTAAATAGCACACAGGGACAACCGGTGCAAACCACAAAAGTAAATCCTCCCACCTTACCTTGTTACAAAAGACTATTGTTTTGGGAACTGGACTTCCCTCCACAAGCTGTAGAAGAGCAGATTTCTTATTTGTGAATGTCATCTCTGGAGATTTTTCACTCCGATCATTTTGTAAGGAAATTAATCTGTCATATCTTCAGCATTAATGCAGATTGTTATACAGATCGAGTTGTTCAATAGCTGTATCTTTCCTTCTATGTAATCTAGGTAGAAAACAGGTTCCTGACTTGTAGGAACTGATTGTAATCATCCCTGTATAAAAGATACGTTTCTGTGTAAATGAAATCATCACTTCAGTCTATTGATTTCTCCTTCTTTCATGGTATCAGAGCAGGACTAGATCCTGACTCTTCTCATCTGCTGCACTCTAACATCTCGTGTAGCCTAACCTTCATTCCCTCATCGTTCCAGCCTCATCGTTCCAGCCAACATGGGCAACGACGATGTCCTCTCACCACCACTCAAAGATCACGGCAAATCAAAAGCCGATTCCTCCAATCCTCCTTCATCTGAGATGTCAAAATCTGACCTTTCTAATCCCATCATTCAGATCATCCAGGTCTAGTCCTAGTCTCTAAGCCCCTGAATGGAGACAATTATACAAGATGGAAAAGGGCTATGACCCTAGTTCTGAATTCTAAGAACAAACTTGGTTTTGTGAACAGCACAATAAAGGCTTCCTCAGAAGAGACAGACCCAGAAGGCTATGCCACTTGGTCGCGTTGTAATGATATGGTTCATTCATGGATCATCAACACCATTGATTCAGAGATCACCGACAGCGTCATCTACTATCCTACCGCTCACGAAGTATGGGAAGATCTTCATGAGCGATTCTCTCAAGGCAACGCACCACGAATTTTTGAGATTCAGCGAGAAATCGCTTGTCTCCGACAAGAGCAGCTGTCAGTCTCAGCCTACTGTACAAAATTAAAGGGCCTATGGGATGAATTAGCTACCTATTTAGAGATATCTCGTGGACCACAGGCAGAACAACAAAGACTCATGCAGTTTCTAATGGGTTTGAATGATACTTACAGTTCTGTTCGCGGTCAAATTCTTCTAATGATTCCTTTGCCAACAGTTCGTAAAGCATATGCAGTAGTCGCCCAAGATGAGAAGCAACGTTCTCTTTGTGCTTCTCATCCTATTGCAGATTCATCTTCAAGTGCAGCCATGGCCGTGCGCAATTCAGGGAGACCTAATCCCAATTCAGGAAGAGGAGGACGTTTTGAGAGATTTGATCGACAAAACCAACGTCAAGACGGCAACTTTGCATCTCAGGAAGTACGCCGTGTTGACACTGACCGGCGTCAAGGCTCTGGCAGGGGGAGACCTCATTGTACTTACTGGGAGATCCGGTCATTGGGTGCAGACTTGTTACCAATTGATTGGGTATCCTCCAGGTCACCCTAAAGCCAAACAGAGCACCGGTTTTTCAAAGCAATCTAGACCAGCAGTGCCTTCCATCAATCAGGTTGGTGATGCAGTTGGAGATGCTCATGGGCCAACGGTGACACTTACTGAAGCCCAGTTTAAACAATTTATGGCTGCTCTCAATAATCCAACTTCAAAGCCCAATTCAAATGCAAGCTCAAGTCCTACAGCCAATGCCGTAACAAAACCAGGTTTGTCTAAAGTCGTTTCCCGCAATTGGATCATTGACAGCGGTGCGACCGATCATATTACTTCCTCTACGCAATTATTTCACAAAAATAATAATTGCTCATTCCCACCTGTTCTATTGCCTAGCGGGGATAAAGTTGACATTGTTGCAAAAGGATCAATACCTCTGAGTACCATGTTTTATCTTCGTGATGTGTTGTTTGTGCCAAAATTTAAAGTCGATTTATTATCGGTTAGTCGCTTGACGAGAGGATTAAACTGTTCAGTGACTTTCTTCCCATATTGGTGTATTTTGCAGGATCTGGCTACGAAGAGGATGATTGGTTTGGGTGAACAACGCAACGGATTATATTACTTGATGACCTTAGCGACGGAGAAGTCCAAGACCGGTTCCTCCTTTTCCACCACAAACCCTACTTGTCATCTTACCGTCACCTCCACCGATCTATGGCACAACCGCTTAGGGCATGTGTCGTCCACTTGTTTAGGTTTTATTGCTAAGAAATTTTTGCATGTTTCCATTCAGTCTAATAATGCTTGCCAAATATGTCCACTGGCTAAGCAGAGTCGCTTACCTTTCCCTACTAGTACCATTTCGTCTGTCAAACCATTTGAAATCATTCATTGTGATATTTGGGGTCGATATCGATTCCCTTCCCTTTCTGGTGCTCATTATTTTCTTACCATTGTTGATGACTATACACGTTTTACTTGGATATTTTTAATGCGGCATAAAGATGAGGTCCAATCACTCATCAAACAATTTTTTAGCTATGTTATCACTCAATTTGATTCTCGTATTAAAACTTTTTGTAGTGATAACGGTAGTGAATTCCTCTCCCTTCGCTCCTTCTTTAATGATCAAGGTGTCGTTTTCCAACATTCTTGCATTTACACGCCCCAACAAAATGGGGTTGTGGAACGCAAACACCGCCACATCCTTCAAGTGGCTCGTGCACTCAAGTTTCAAGCTCATCTCCCTTCTCAATTTTGGGGGGAGTGTGCCCTTACCGCAGTCCACATCATCAACCGTTTACCTTCTCCCATCCTCACCTATCAAACACCTTTCGAACTCCTTTATTCCAAACCTTCTTCCTTATCCCATCTACGAGTTTTTGGCTGTTTAGCCTATGCTACTAACGTTCATCCCTCTCATAAATTCGATCAACGTGCCATTCGGTCTGTTTTCATCGGATATCCCATCGGCCAAAAGGCCTACAAATTGTTTGATTTAGCCCGCAAGAAGATCTTTACCAGTCGCGACGTCAAATTTCATGAACACCTCTTTCCTTATTCCTCTCTGCCCAGTCTTGTTGTCTCGTCCTTGGGTCACCACCCAGGCCCAATTCCCTTGCTTCCTAACCCCTCTCTTTCTGACTCAAACGTTGACTTTTCTTTCTCTCTCCTCCCGTCCTCTTCCACTTCGTCTCCTTCTCCAGATCGCGTCCTCTCTTCCCCCTCGTCTCCTTCGCCTCCCCTCTTGTCCTCTTCGCCACCACCACAGCCTCCATTGCCTCCACCCCTTCGTACCTATTCCCGCCATCATTCACTGCCCCCTCCGCCGGTTGGCGACGCCGTTCTTGCCGCTCCGCCTTCTGTTCCTTCGCCGCTCCCTCCTCTTGAGTCGCTCTCTCCTCCTTCCCCCCCGCCTCTTCCGGCAGCTGCTGTGCCAACTTCCACCTCAGCTGCTGACCCCGACCCTGCTCCCACTCCCGAACCGGCCCTGCTTCGTCGCTCCAGTCGTCCAACACGTCCACCGGATCGCCTCACCTACCATGTCTCCACTACTGTTCCTTCTGACCAATCGTCCTCTTTGCTGCCTGGTCCAATCAAAGGTACTCGCTACCCCTTGGCTTCTTATGTTTCATATCATCGATATCTGCCACTACACCAAGCCTTCACGGCCTCCCTCAGCGCCGTTACTGAGCCACGCACCTATTCTGAGGCTGTAGTCCATCCTGAATGGCAGGCAGCTATGCTTTCTGAATTACAGGCTCTTCAGGCTAACCAAACTTGGACACTCACTTCTCTTCCGGCTGGTAAGGTTCCCATTGGTTGTCGTTGGGTTTATAAGGTGAAACACAAGGCCGATGGTTCTGTCGAACGGTATAAAGCCCGCCTAGTTGCTAAGGGTTTTACTCAATTGGAAGGGGTTGATTATCAGGAAACATTTTCCCCTACTGCCAAAATCATTACTGTTCGGTGTTTGTTGGCTTTGGCTGCCGCTCGTGGTTGGTCATTGCATCAATTGGATGTGAACAATGCCTTCCTTCATGGTGATTTGTCGGAAGAAATTTACATGTCTCCTCCGCCGGGTCTTCGGCGACAGGGGGAGGAGCATCTGGTATGCCGATTACACAAATCCTTATATGGTTTGAAGCAGGCTTCACGGCAGTGGTTTGAGAAGTTTTCTGATGCTGTACGGTCAGCCGGGTACGTCCAATCTAAAGCTGATTATTCATTGTTCACTAGAAAACATGGGAATTCATTTACTGCACTTTTGATTTACGTTGATGACATATTGATTACCGGGAATGATTTGAAGACTATTGCTGCACTTAAAGCTTTCTTACATAGTCAATTTCGTCTCAAAGATCTTGGAGACCTAAAGTATTTCCTTGGTATTGAAGTTTCAACTTCCAAACGTGGGATCTTTATATGTCAACGTAAATATGCTCTAGAGATTATTGAAGACGCAGGGTTACTAGGAGCCGCACCTGTGGAAACTCCCATGGAAAAAGGGTTAAAATTATCTGATCGTAGTGATTTGCTCAAAGACCCCGGAAAATACAGAAGGTTAATTGGCAGGCTTATATATCTCACCGTCTCACGCCCTGACATTACCTATGCAGTCCATGTCCTTAGCAGATTCATGAGCCAACCAAGGAAAATGCATTGGGAAGCAGCATTGAGAGTGGTACGTTATCTAAAAGGCGCTCCTGGACAAGGTTTGTTTTTCTCTTCCATCAATGATCTGAAGTTGAGAGCTTATTGTGACTCTGATTGGGCGGGATGCCCTGTCACTAGAAGATCTACCACCGGATACTTTGTCTTTCTTGGACCTTCTTTAGTTTCTTGGAGGTCAAAACGCCAAAAGACGGTTTCTTTGTCTTCGGCAGAGACGGAATATCGTGCTATGACAGGAACATGTTGCGAGCTGGCTTGGTTGGGTTATCTACTTAGAGATCTCGGCTTGTCTCTCCGTGAACCAGCCCTGCTGTTATGTGATAACAAGGCTGCACTACACATTGCAGCCAACCCCGTATTTCATGAGCGAACTAGGCACATCGAGATGGATTGCCACTACATTAGAGACAAAATTCTAGATGGTACTGTGGCCACGAGGTATGTAAATTCTGCTTATCAGCTTGCCGATGTTCTTACTAAACCTTTGGGGAAAAATATCTTTATTCCTATGATTCGCAAGTTGGGAGTGCAAGACATCCACTCTCCAACTTGAGGGGGTGGAAATTAATCTGTCATATCTTCAGCATTAATGCAGATTGTTATACAGATCGAGTTGTTCAATAGCTGTATCTTTCCTTCTATGTAATCTAGGTAGAAAACAGGTTCCTGACTTGTAGGAACTGATTGTAATCATCCCTGTATAAAAGATACGTTTCTGTGTAAATGAAATCATCACTTCAGTCTATTGATTTCTCCTTCTTTCACATTTCCACGGCAATCTACAAGAACCTGGACATGAATCGTGATGATTAAATTCCATAACTTTGGAGTAAATATAAAGCTCTTCAGTTCTAACATAAAAACTTAAATCAAGTGAGGGAAAAGATAAAAAATAAAAAAATAAAAAAATAAAAAAATAAAATAAAAAAAACTAGTCAAACCCCATATCCTAATGCAGCTATCATAAGTTAATAACAAGGCATGAAACCCTCCTCTCTATTTTTCTATTGCATCACAGTAAAATTGATATAAAATAAGAGTATGATTTGGGAGAAGTTACGATTGTCAAATCAAATTTGAGTACGATGAAAAAGTTCTCAACAACGCTGCTATTGGAATTTGCTAAACGATGGGTTAATCTTGGTGGATTTTACTAACTGATATACATTACACACAATCACATTACTACAATAAACATAAAAGAAGAGCCTTCATATTGATCTCCTAAATAGCAGGACAAAAGTTTAAAATCCACAATGTTAGTAAACCAACCTCTTCAAGGCCAGGGCTTATCCAGTGCATTCCAGGTGCCATGCCCTCTTGACAATCAGGAAAATCTTCAACTAACTTGTTGTAAATGCCAAGTGGTAAAGTTGCAGTGACAAAAAGATATTGTGTGGTTACAGGTGAGGAATTGATTAAACTTTGCAGTGCTGCTTCAAAATCCTCATCATTAAAGACTATACCTACCTCATCCAGCACAGCACTGCAACAAGAGGTTCTAATTATATATTTGTGTGCCATGTGGGTAAATTTACATACACAAGCATAAATACATGCACACATCCGCACTCACCCACAAACATTAGAGATAGACGACTCAACAGCATCACCAAGAAACACCTGTACACTATAATATACACTTATATGTGGATTATTTTGGCTGACTAGGTGAGTTACCCTGTCAAAGTGGAAGAAACATAACAAGGAATAACAGTTCTGTAAGATCAAATATGGACATAACACATATCATCATAAAGTAATTGATGATTAGCTTAATATCAATCCTAGTTTAACATGGATACAAACAGTAAATCAATACGTGTAACTTAATGAAGCAGTGTATCTATTCATTAAGGTAAGTAATCCTATTCTTAGTCTGCAAGAAAGACTACAATGAAGTGTTACATTAAGAATCTAACTAGGAAACCTAAACCGATATGGGTAGCTATAATTGGAAGCTTCTTGAGGTTTAAGTCACCTATATATATACAGATGAATTGGTCCCTGATTACCACCGACGTTTTGCATATTGTTCTGTCTATTGAGAAGCAAGTTGGTAAGTAACAGAAGGCTATATTCAGTGTTCGTGTTTGCAGCTGCATAAGATGGAATCCATGCCAGTGATTGCAGAAGGTAAGCCTTAATCCCTTTTATGATTGTGTGCATATGTTGTGAGCATGTATATGGTTATTTAACAATTGGTATCAGAGCATAGGTTCACAAGTATCAAAATCGTTTTAGGGTTTTGCAAAACAAACAAAAAAAAAAAAAAAAAAAAGGGTTTTTGCTTTACGGATCAAGTAACTGGTCAGGTAACTGACCAAGTCACTGATCAGGTAACTGACCATGTAACTGGTCATGTACCTGATCAAGGTAAGTTACTTAAGTCGATTGTTGCATTTGGTTAAATTTCAAATTCACGCTTCCGCTGTGATTTTTAGCAGCAAATTGGGGAAAAAGCAAAAATAGGTTTTTCTGTGAAATTGATTTCGATTCATAGCATGATAATTGAGTTTTTGATTGTGCTTAAGAACACTAGTTGCATTCCCGGCGTGCGTTAGGTTAGAGTAGATGGTGACCGGATGAAATTTACAATTTCTTGATTGTTCTGTGGTTTCTTGGAATCGAAACAATTTTGATTGTGCTTGAATATGCATGATGAATTGATTGATGATATGGTATTGTATCTGTGATTGTGTAAAATTGCATGAAGAACAAAAATCTCCCAGATTTTGTTTACACATTATTAAAATTGACAGATACGAGAGCTTAATTTTCTTACAACGATGAATCTGGGTAGAATATAAAGTTAAAAGCTCATGGGTTTTGTGGTTTTCTGTTGGCATAAGTGATTATGATGCACAAAGCATTCTTCATTGATGTTGGCAGAAAACAATGATCAGGTAACTGACCATGTAACTGGTCAGGTCACTGACCATGTAACTGGTCAGGTCACTGACCAAGTAACTGGTCAGGTAACTGACCAAGTAACTGGTCAGGTAACTAATCAAGTACCTGATCGAGTAACAAAACTGAAATTGTGTTTTGTGTTTTAAAACTATGCTTCAGTTTTATCTTCCAAAGAAGTGGTCAAGTATGGTTTTAGAATACAAAACAGCAATATGCATGCTTGATGAAAATAAATACGGATACTTAGAAATTTTTCTTCTGTCTAAAGATGTGGATAAATTTCTTTGGATAACTTGTTTTCATTGAACATGGTATATTGATAAAGAACTCCAGGATGTTATGCTTCTGCTCAAAAGTGTTGCTTAACATTATTTTTGGTTATGGACTGATATGAATGCAAGTATGGATTGTTTAGGTTTTCTGTATGTCCTTGTTTTGAGCTAAATAAAACACAGAAAACTTGAAATTATTTTCTTTACCAATTGAGAACTCACTCGAATTTTGTTTTGCTCCTTAGGTAATTCCTACATGAACTTGAACAGTGTCTTGATGCTAACTGGAACAAATTATAGAGCTTGGCTAGATTCTGTAGAGAACTATATGGGAATGCATGAGAATATAGACTATTGATTTACTGAGGATAAGCCTAAAGAGTTGGATGAAAAGAGCACCAAGAAAGAAACTGACCTTTACAAGAAGTGGCATAGATCCAATAGAATGGCTAAAAACATCATTCGTACCTCTATGTCCAAGACTGTCAGGGGAAGTATAGAAGAACCTGAGCTAGCATCAGATTTTCTGGAACTCATAGGTGCTAAGTTTAAAGAAAGTGAAAAGGCAGAAGCAGCTAGACTAACCAAGAAGTTTCATGATTTGAAGTACATGGGTTCAGGGGGAGTTAGAGAACATATTATGAAGATGATCAATATAAATGGCAGACTCAGGGAGCTCTTGATGGGGGTTAGGGATGAGCAGGTAGTGCATTATGCACTTCATTCCTTGCCTAACAGTTTTAGTCATCTTAGGACCAGTTACAACTCTCAAAAGGGAAACTGGACTTTAGATGAACTTATATCCATCTGTGTTGATGAGGAAGCTAGGATCAAGGAAGAAAAAGAACCTGCTACAGCCATAAATCTCATAGAGAAGCCTAAGAAGAAAAAGCCCCAGAATAAGCTCAAGCCTACCAAAGCCATAACTAAGAGTTCAACAGCTGCAGTGGCCAAGGAAAACAGGCCATTTAGGTTCAAGTGCTACTTTTGCAAAAGAGTAGGACACATGAAAAAAGACTGCACTGGCTATAAAAAATGGTTAGCCAAAAAGGGTAAGATTTTTTCTAATACAGTTTTTTCTTTAGAAATTAATCTTATAAATGTTGAACCACAGTCTTGGTGGATAGATTCAGGCTCACCTATTCATATTACTAATTCTTTGCAGGGATTCATAAGGAGGAAATCCCAAAAAGTGATGAAGTGAACCTGTGTGTAGGCAATGGCATGAGAGTGGCAGTCAAGGCTATTGGAACCTTAAAGCTTGATCTAGGATTAGGAAAATTATTAGTTTTGGACAATGTTTTTTATGTACCTTCCATGAGAAGGAACTTGGTTTCAGTTTCTCTTTTAGTAAAATCTGGTTGTAGACTTGTTATGGATAGTAATGGAATTCTATTTCTAAAATTTTCTGTTCAAATTGGTTCTGGTATTATTAGAATGATTATTTACAGTTAAATTGTTCAATGGCTCAACAAGAAATTTTACTTGTTGAAAATAACACAAACAGTACTAGCACTTTAACAGGTGTTAAAAGAACCAAACTAAATGAAAAGTCTGCATTTTTATGGCATAGAAGACTCGGCCATGTTTCAAAAGAGAGACTGAAAATTTTGGTGAAAAACAACATCCTAAATGAACTTGATTTTTCTGATCTAACAGATTGTGTGGAATGTTTTTAAGGGAAAAATAACCAACACAGAAAGAAGACTGCATATAGAAGCCAAAATTTATTAGAACTCATACACACTGATAATGTGGACCATTTAGGCATCAACTAATGTGGGAATGTGTATTTTATCACATTCATTGATGACTTTTCTAGATATAGTTTATTTATCTACTTTCAGAAAAGGCACAAGCATTGAAAGCATTTCAAATCTTTAACTCTGAGGTAGAAAATCAACTAGAAAAGAAAATCAAAACAGTAAGGTCAGATAGAGGGGAGAGTTTCATGAAAGTACACTAATCCGGCCAACAAAAGGTCCATTTGCCTTGTTTTTGCAAGACAATGGAATTAAAGCTCAATACACAACACCCTATAATCCACAACAGAATGGTGTTGCAGAGAGCAAGAATAGGACTCTTTTGAACATGGTCAGATGCATGATGTGTACAACTGGTTTGCCTAAATTTCTGTGGGGTGAGGCTTTAAAAACTGCAAATTAATTTGCAACAGGACACCTAGCAAAGCCATAGAAAATACTGCTTTTGAGCTTTGGTGTGGCAGGAAACCTAGTCTTCATCACTGTCATGTTTGGGGATGTCATGCAGAAGTTAGGATTTATAATCCAAGCTTGAATAAACTTGACCCCAAAACTGTTAGTTGCTATTTTATAGGTTATCCAGATAAATCTAAAGGCTATAAATTATATTCTGCTCATCATTCACCTAGAATTTTTGAAACACATCAAGTAAAGTTTCTAAGTGAAAAAGTTCACAATACAAACCTTGAGGATTTAACCTCAGATTTTGAGGAAATTGTGTCAGATGAGAATTTAAGTGTAGCATTGCCTTTAGAACAAGATGTAACTGATCATGTCACTGGTCAGTAACT